>JAMKQA010047726.1:0-10000 GCA_024699735.1 Posidonia australis | reverse complement strand
AATGGGATTTTCTCTCAGCCAAAGGGTGTGTTTTGTGGTTTTTTGGGTGCCTCTCATGGTTGCAAATGGTCCTCTATTTATAGGGATCTATGAGAGGGATAACTCATGGAAGATGGAGGGCCTCGCAGACAAAGAGGCTCGAATATTCTCGAGCACATTCGTTTGCAAAGGTAACAGCTGGAAGATGGAAGGTCAACAGTCGTGGTCTAGAAACGGTTGGGCGCTAGCTAGGTGCGCCAGTGATGTGCGCCACCTTGATGCGCCACCTAGGTGCGCCACCTTGGTGCACCACCTTGGTGCGCCACCTTGGTGCGCCCACCCAGCTCACAGATTTCATTGGGCTCTGGCTTGCTAATGGGTTTGGGGTCTGTTTTAAGGGTTGATCACATCCAAAGCAACATACGGATACTCATCTCTGGGTTACCTCAAAATCGGGGTGTCTACACTTTGAATCCTATGTTTTATTTCCTTTCTGTTTAAGGACATGACAAACTTTGTTTAAGGATATTTTTCTTTCTATGACAAAATCCTTTTGTTTGTTATACTTTCTTTTTGAATGAGACAAAAAGGGAGAGACATCAGTCATATATGAATCTTTAATGTCATTAAAAATTATTTTTTCATCTCTCTTAAGATATTTAAAATGCATGTCTATTAAGTTATTTGATTATTTCTTAAGAATATACTCAAAATGTTATTTCTGAAGTATTTCTGAAATTCTATATTACTTAATCATAGATGCATATTGATAGGGGGAGTATATGTTTTGTCATCATCAAAAAGGGGGAGATTGTTGAAAAATCTATATATGTATTTTGATGATAACAAATGTCATGTGATTAAATACAGTTGATCACATAAGACAATATGAAAAACTCAAGTATTACATGTGTAAATCATTTATAAAGATGTAATAAATCATTTATTTGTAATCTTGATATAAAAATGTATTGACATGAAAAGAAAGAAAGGTTTTGTAGTTCACATGTAAAACGACATACCGAATATTTTCGGTATACCGATTCAGGGGATATCGGCAAATCAAACGGAGCACCGAAATTCAAAAGAAAATGAAGTTGCAAGAAAACGGTCGACTGAATATTTTCGGTATACCGTTTCAGGAGAAAACGGCAGATCAAGTGGCACACCGAAGTTCAAGGACCAAAGGAGCATAGTGTATTTTCGGCAAACCGAAATATTTCGGCATACCGTTTTATCCCGACCGTTAGAGATTTCGGTTGACCGATTATTTTCGGCATACCGAATCTTGTGTCAGTAATCAGCAGATTTTCTAGTTGTTAGTCACACTTAGAAAATCTTGTAACACTATAAATTAAGGTCCATTTGTAGCTCACAATTCACTGAATTCTTCATTGAGCTAGATACTATTAAGTGCTTCAAGTGAGTGTGTAAAGAATCCGATCAAAGTTTTGCTTCAAGCACAAAGAGCTTCAACATTCATTCAGTCAAGCAAGAGCAAGATCACAAGTGCTCAAAGTTCTCTCTTGCCTTCAATCATTCTGAGGTTCTCCAGGAAGGAGAAGTAAATTGTGATACAAGTGTACAAACAAGGCAACTTTTGTAGCTTGTAATATTCTAGTTTTGAATATAAGGGTTAAAGTCTCACGTGGGGAACTTGAGGAGTGGACTAAGCCAGGGTGGCTGAACCACTATAAAAATCCTTGAATATTTGTGATTGATTGTTTTTTTGATTAATCTTTATTATTCTCAAGTTTGCATATTAATTTTTAAAGATTAAATTAAAACCGGAAAATCTCTATTCACCCCCCTCTAGAGAAGCATTAAGATCCAACATGACCCTCCATAACATTATTGTTAAAAAATGAAGTAGCCATGAATTCTAGTAGATTTTTAAATCTAGTTCCTAGAAACCCACTCTGATACCAATTGTAGGATCTAAAGACTTCTCTAGAGGGGGTGAATAGAGAATTTTAACTTTTAATAACTCTATAATTAATTTTAACAATAATCTAAATTAATAAGCAAATTGATTCACAATAATCTACTTATCATGCACAATAGAATTTAAAGCATAGAAGGAGATGAGAGTAATTGATGACACAAATAATTTATAGTGGTTCGGCAACCCAGCCTAGTCCACTCCTCAAGACTCTCTTGAGATTTTTCCTTTATTCTTAAAAGATAGAATAACTTACTTGTTGGTAGTCCACCAACACAACTTTCGTTCTTTCCACTTCTCTACACCCCGAGAAGCTAGAGCCTTTCCTTTGATGCTTTACAACAAGAATCTTTTCTCACAAAGCTCGATTATAACTCTTTGCTTACAAATTGCCTGTGAGGATATTGAATTTGACTAAAGGATCTCAAGAATTATAAGTATCCAATGTGTGTCTTAAAGGGGCACAAATGAGTAGTATTTATAGCCACCAACCCTTCATCAAATGTGTCTAACGACTATGCTAACGATTGTAAACGGCTAGTAGATCGGTATGCCGTTTTGCCCTATGATGTGCCATTTTTCCTTCAGTCTGTAATTCACGGTCAATTCGGTATGCCGTTTTGATTTCGGTATATCGATTTATCCTGAAACGGTATGCCGTTTTTCCATCGGTATGCCGTTTCTGCATTTTCTTTTTATTCCGCAACTCTTCGGAATTCCGACGCTTGGTTCCGTTTTCTCCTGAAACGGTATGCCGTTTTTCCATCGGTATGCCGTTTTGCTTTTCTTCTTTTTGGAAACAGAAGGTTGAGGAGTGTACCGTTGCTTCTGACTCATGTGCCGTTTTTCCCTGAACCGGTATACTGTTTTTCACACGGTATGCCGTTTTTTACTGAATCGGTATACCGTTTTACATACGGTATGTCATTTTTGTTCTGAGACATGAATCTTAAGGCATATATGATTTTTGTCCTTAAATACTTAATCCTTTTTCTAAGTATTGTTTATAACAATTAATTGCATTTGAATAATCATCAAAATAATCACAAATATTTCTAACAGCAAGTACTGCAAATCTCGAGCCAAAGGAGGCAAATCGTTTGCCAGAGAAAGAAGGGAGAGGGGATGTGATAGAAGGGCGGCTAGAATATAGGATATTGTCAGAGAAAGACCATTCGTCCGAAATTTCTTCCGCGCGGGAAGAAAAAACGTGGCTTTCTTTAATTGTAGTGCTGTTAAAGTTACAATTGTCAAAGACGTTTCTTGTACTTTGAAAATATTTTATACTATGGTCATTTAAAGCCTGCAAACGCCCTGCCGACTCTACCACAGAACCACAAGCAGAGCTGAAATCTGGGCTAATCTCCGTACTCAAAGGTGTTCGCACTATGGGATTAGTGCAAGCAGAAGAGGTATAATTAAGATTAGCATGCCTAATGTCAAAAAATACAGGTGGATTATATATCGTATAATTCCAAATAGAAGGAGACGGAATTTTAATACGATTCAACAGCTTGTCAGTGTCTTGGAAATTCCACCCTCGCCATTTGCAAGGAGATGATCGCCGGCGCTCCCCCACTGATTTCGCCGGAGAAGAAGAAGATGGAGATATGCAGATATAATCATCAAATAAAGACGGAATAGAGCTAACTATAGTGCTATTACATTTGCACACAAGCAACAAGTCATCCACAGACCATAGTTTTTCCTTCTCACTACCGCCATTAAAAATGATATCCGAACTCAGAGAAGCAAGAAAAGTATATTTCGAGAAAGATAACTTGTCTATTTCACAGATCTTCAGGTATTTTAACCAGCAAAAAAGCAGATTCCAAGTAAGAAACATAGTATTTATGCAAATATTAGGTAAGTTTCCAGATAGAGATAATAATTTAGAAGAGAATCCAGCGGAAACATGGAAGTATATGCATCTGCCTGTCTTGCTCCAGGCAAGATGGATCCCGTTCGACTGCTCGTCGGAGGGACAAGAGGTGGAAGAAATACAAAGGGCACTAGAGGAGATCTCTGGTTCAGGGGAAGAATGATCCTTCTCCCTCACGCGTACCTGCCCCTTAGAAGACGATCTGCAGTGTTTTCGAGATCGATGAAGGCAGCGAGGTTTTGCCGGGGGAGACGGAGCGTCGAAGAAGTCCTCTTTGAAGAGGCTCTCTTTGAAAGCAGCCCAGTCGAAGCGAGTGGCTTGATGGAGGAGGAAAGAATCAGATGAGCGTCTGAAACCCTTCCGAGTGGGTCGACCGCAGCGGCGCAGAGCTTTTCTCTTTAGAGACATTTTTTGTTCTGATCTCATGTTACTTGAAGCTTCTCTAATCTTGTAGGTGACTCTATTTCATTCTTAATATCATATTGTTGCTTGTGTCATTTGCCTTCTTCATTTGTTCATCTTTACTTTTATTTCTATAAATTTTCTTGAGAGGTAGTAGTAAAGATTCATATGTGATCGAGTAAGAGTATAGCCACACCATAACCTACTACTTTCTACAAGGAGGACAATAACTTAGAGAGAGAAGCTCACGAAGTGAGTCAAAAAGAAGAAAGAAATCTCTAGCTTCGGGGTGCAATATTTAAGATCAATTATTTTCCTATAATGGACGATAGTACATCAATATCTGTGTGTCTATCATTCTATACATATATATATATATATATATTAATTGCATTGGGATTTCCATTCTGTAAAAATAAGTTGAAGGTTGCTCGTGACATGCATTTGTTATGATGCAGTAGCTCCTAATGATTAACACTTCATCTAGGATGTACCAGACTGATCCGATGATCCCTCGTGTGCCTTTGATAATATTCACGGCATCTACTTACAGATTGGATTTAGTTGCTTCACGATGAGCATTGACGGTGAAGCAAAAACACATGTAACTGGACTGCTTCAAGATTAAATAAATAAATAAACCTCTCTTTTATTCTCATCATGAGCTAAAATTTACAACAAACAAAGAGACAGAAAAGAGGAAGAAGGCTTAAGAAAAAACGAAAACTGAGATCAGATGTTCATACGGTGCCATCAATCACCTCCCCCGGGACCCCCTAGCGTAAGAACAACGCCTTGCAGGTCTCCACTAAGCCTGGAAGGATGTGGTTTAGTGCTTGGAGCTGGCTGTGATTGGCGCACGATATGACCTGACTCTGGAAGAACATATTGATGGAGAGGTCGGGCATTGACTGGAACAACGTGAGCTGCATTGGATAACGGTGGTGACTGCGCGAGAACCAGAGGACTTGATGGGCTTCGAGGAAGAGCTGCAGGTCTTGGAACATTAACACCAGGGCCCTGTAGGATGCGGCAAGGACTGTTTAGACTAAACAGCAATGGAAGTTAATTTTCACTGTTGAAATTGTGCATGTAATACCTTCTTAAAAAATTGCAATCCTTTATAAATGAACAGAGAATCAGACTCAAAGAATCAGTAATCCTTTTTTCCAGAATCCTAACATCATTATGTGTACCGCAATATCATTCTTTTTCGTCAAAAGCACTGATGATACATACTTTATTGTAATTATTCGTGTAGAAAACCACATGAATCATTTTCAAAACATAGCGTAACGATCCATCTGGAACAGCTTTCATTAATATGATTTTCACGAATATGTATTGGAGATTAAATTTCGTAAGAAAATACCTTTTCTGGTCTCTTGATTTTCATGGAAGAGAGAATACACAGCAAAACTGAACTACAATACTAGTTTTTGACGTCCTAGACTTCCGATTATCAAAGGTTCATGAACAAGAAAAACATCGTTTCCGAATGTATCTCAAGAAGTAAAAAGTGTTGCTTACTGGAGGAAACAGAACGCCACGGAATATCTGCCCATTGACGTTTGCAGTCACGAGGTAGCCAGAGTCAAAAGCTCCATCTACAATGCCATGAACTTCAGCTCCCATCTACAGTTGATAAAACGGGTCAAATGCAATGCCGTCTAGACTTTCAGAAAAAGCAAGAATAACGCGTAATTTGCAGTCTGGTTCTTACAAGAGGAGCCACGGCTGGTGGCCTGTTCTGAGGCTTCTGGTCTACTGCCAAAAACTGCCCCTCTTGCCTTGGGTGCATGATGCGAAGGAATTGCTCCGTCTTCAATGGTCTTGAGGATTCATGATGGATTGAATGGATACCATGACATCTTTTGGTCTCGTTGTGGTTGCTCAGCTTGCAGTTGGACTGGTCGTGGTGTCGTGACTTCAATGGCCCACGGCACTGAGATTGCAAAATTGATACAGAATTTTTCTTGTGGATGTTATTCTGCTCTTGATCAGATTGCGAGGGGGAGGAGTTTTGCGACAGAGATAGTGAATGTTCCTCTTGTTCAGATTCGACCTCAATTGATTTGACATCATAGGCTTTCCTCCTCTTTCTATGTGAATCATCTGAAATAACAGACACTAGTTACTTCTGAATGGAATTCAGTATGTATCTATAGATCGAGGAATTGAGACCGACCTAAAGAACATAAATGTGGCTGCTTGGAATCTGTTTCCGCTTCATGGCCACTGTGATTTAGTTCTCTTTTCTTCTGCACCCAGATATAATAAACAAACTACAAAATTTTAGCACGTCTTCAACAACACAATAAAAATAGTGCTAGAAATTGAAACCCTTGGTATAACCATACCTACCAAATTTTTTGAGTTCTTGATGAAT
Organism: Posidonia australis; assembly: GCA_024699735.1. Taxonomy (NCBI): domain Eukaryota; kingdom Viridiplantae; phylum Streptophyta; class Magnoliopsida; order Alismatales; family Posidoniaceae; genus Posidonia; species Posidonia australis. The sequence goes on along the minus strand of JAMKQA010047726.1, from coordinate 3,406 downwards.
TTCTGCTTGTATTCACTCCAACGGTTGCCAAAGACTTTGCACATTGATATATTGTAACGACCATTTGGATGCTCTGATCCTAGCTGCAGAATGAGCAATTCATTGAGTGGACGCTCATCCTCCCCGCACCTATGAATTTCATGAAAAATATTGAAATGAGGTAAGATTTCACCATGTTAAAAGACTAACAAGTAAAGAAGAAAGAATTAGCTAAAAAATGTGTAGGATGATTCACCCTCCATATATAGTGATGTCAGTATCAGTAACTATAGCAGTATGTGAAAATCGTCCTTGTGGTCGCTGACCACAAATATCAAGCTGACGCCAGGAACAAGTGTTCAAGTTGAGGATCCAAACATCATTATAATAGTGCTTATCCCCCACCCCTCCTATTACATAAACCTACCACATTACATTTGAAGAAGGGTTAAGGCTGATTTCTGAGAAATAACAAACAATTTTGTTGAGAGAAAAACAAAAGTATCATCACTACCTTCGTTCCAATACTTATTGCTGCATGACCTGCTCGAACTCCAGGTGTGGATCCTTGAACAGCCAACTGTAGCAAAATATAATTATCTAATGTTAGATACATGAAAAGGAGGAATAGTTTAGGATTTCGTGAAGGAAACTTCCCTCTCTTTTTTTTCCTTTTTTTTTGTATAATGTCTCACCGAAATCCAATTATCTTATTTTTAATGTTGCCAAAGACTTGATATTTTACTAATGGTAGGTTTAGTAGTAGATGAAAAATATTATTTATAAAATATAGTGGAGACCACCTCCAACAATAATCTGAAAATTATCATATAAGCAGAGTGTGAGTGTCAGAGATAAATAGGAATGATTGGAAGACAAAAGCTCATGGTCTGTTTTTTATTCTGAAAAATAATAAGAACTGCATGATTTGGTGAGATTCTGGACATGAAGTTTAAATTAAGTCCATACTGTCACTTAATTTTTAGAATTTATTGGACGGAGAAGGCAAAACAGGAAAATAAATATATTACAGGTAAAATGATGCACAAAGTTGGTACTAACTGGAGGATGACAATGCTATAAATCAAATGCAAGAAAATGTCAACTTCATGTTAATGCAGAACTGAATCACAGAGGAAAATGCTGATACGGCAAGCATCCAAAAGTTACCCTCGTCCATGTGAGAGTATCCATGTCAAGAACATCAACTTCGCCATGATACCGATCGCCGCAATCTCCTCCATATACGAAAAGCCTGTTTCCAATCGCTACAGCAGTGTGGCTATCCCTTGGAGCAGGCAGATCACCTTTGACTTCAGGAGAGCTCCATGACATTGTCTTCAAATCTAGTATGTGCACATCATTCAAGTAATTTCCTCCTCCTTCTCCACTCCCTCCGAATATCACAAGTTTCTCATCTCCGACTACGGTAGCAGTGTGGCTCTCACGAGGCGACGGTGGATTTCCAATGCATTGTGGTTTACTCCACTCTTTCAACCTTAAGTCCAAAACATGGATATCATTGACCTTCTTGGATCCATTAGTCCCTCCGATTACTATCATTTTATGGCCTACAAGCACTGCACTGTGGCTGTCCCGGGTGCCTGGCTGCCAACCAGTGGTAGATAGAGAGCTCCATGTCATCGTGTCAAGATCAAGCTTGAGGACGTCGCTGAAATGCAACCCTCCACAGCAGCCCTGTGGTTCAAACATATATGATTTACTTAGGCTTTGCTTTGCAAACATATTTATTCTAGTCCACATATTGAGCTAATTGTTGCAAGAAAATGTGCCCCGAAAAATTGGAATTCCTATTGTATGCCAAATTCATTTTATAATTTGAAAAATGTCATTGTCAATTGAATGTTTGAAGGTCCGAGACACTTTAGCTTATCAAGCTCTTGAAAATTTTGCTGGAAACTTGGCGAAGAATTTTACGAACACTTCTCTGTTAATATGAAACCTTGAACAGTGTGAAATGTTGGCTGTTATTTGGAAGTAATATTAGGCACAAATGCAAGCCTGGTGCTTTATACCCAGTGAAAAGAAATCAGAGTTACAACTGCCTTATTCATCACACGTGAACTAAGAAGACTATATATATATATATAGACACACATACACACATTCATACTTGGAATTGTATCAATAGACTTATAGGAGGCTTTTTATCATGAAAGCAGAATAAATGAATGAGCGAGATGCAAACAATAAAGTCATACTCTTCTCCGAAGACACACACCTCATAGAACACATCTCAGTAAAATGGGCAAAGAAAAGACAACTATTGCAAAAGCGACGGTAGAAAAGAGGCAGAAAAACTATGGAAATACCATAACACAAACTCCAAAGTTTTAAAAAAAAAAAAACTTGTAGTCATACATGTGAAAGCATAAGGCATACATGTTTTTATTTTGTTAAGATAAGGCATGCATAAGAAAGCTACAAAAACACAAAAAGATCTCAAAAATGGATTTTATCTACTAGTCACATAATTTAAATCAGAAACTAAAAGGTAAAACCTTTGCAGAGCAAACTAGCTCGCTCAAAGGGCAGGAAGCAATACAAGTAAATGATGTTCTGATCATCTTTAACAAAAATGAATGTTGAAAATACAATAAAAATAGAAAAGAACATGTCACTGCTGGTTTGCATCATATATACATACCCCAAAAACATAAACAGCCCCATCAAGGTAGCAAGCGGAGTGTCCCCATCTCTCTGGGGGATTGAAACCCAACACTTTGGGGTAGAGCCACATTGCCTTCTTGCTCACAGACTCCCCACCTAAAGAAACCATCTCGCCACAGCAAGACCAGAGTAACTTTTGCACCCTCTGAGGTTACAGTAAGATGGTATGGTAAAGGAAGAGATATGACTAGTAGGGAATCGAATCCAGGATAGCATGAAGAAAGAAGGGTGAAAATGAAGATATAAAATATCTGCGGTATCTGGTAGAAAGACAAGAAAAGATGGGTGCTTTCATGTCTCAGTCACTGTGACAACCAACCAGACACAGGTGGTGTTGGTGAAAATATTGCACTTTATTTATATATGCACACACAGAGAAAAAAAGGAAGAGGGCATTTATTTGACAAAAAAAAGATATATGTACAGATGTATATAACAGGCAGTGATGTAACATCATGGGAGTTGACTGTTACTGTGCATCCACAGGCAACAACACAACCACACATGGAGACTGTAGGAGACCTGAAAGGAAGGGAGGTCTGTGCATGGGAATCTGTGGGGAGACTTGCAAGTCACAGGCCTCTTGTATCTCCTTTCAGTTCACTCTCTTCTTCTCTGTTTCTATGTATACACTTTGATGAATATTTGTATCTCTTAAGGTGCTTTTCTAATCAAATGCCTTTATCTCTAGTTTTCTTTATTGACGTGATGGGCTGTGTGTTTGGCTCCATGGCGT
>JAMKQA010047725.1:0-12929 GCA_024699735.1 Posidonia australis | reverse complement strand
AAGCCCACATGATCAAAGGGACTAGCCACCCCTTCAGCACAAGGGAAATAGCAGCCACCCCCTCAGCCTAAGTGTATTTTACCTCCAAGCAGGAGTAGGGTAGGTTTAGCATGCCTATGAGGGAGAAAAGAAAATGAATCCCTAAAAAAAGTAGGTATAGCGCCCCAAGGATTTGGCATGAGGCCCATAAATCTGAAGGAGAGCCACAAATAAACCTAAGTGCCTAGGTTAGTGCCACATGAGTCGAGGACAGTGTCACCTCCTACAACAGGCAAAACAGGCTTCCTTGGCGCTGATGGCACCAATATATCAATTAACCCTCACTCTGCATTCGCACTTTTTACATAGCATTTAGTTGTTGATCAAGCATATTTGCATTTACTTTGCAAGGCGTTTTGTCCATATTCCGACCAGGGGCATGTCAGCTGCCTTATTGGTCGTAGTATGGGCAAATAGGCATTCGGCTAGGGGCATGCTAGTTGCTTCTTAAATTAGGAGAATCTGAGACCAGGGGCACACCGGTTATTTAATCTTGAAAGCAGTTCTGGAAATACATGAACAAATACAAGCAATGTAGACATGACATAACCGTAGATGAGCTTTCCAGATGTTGCTTTGGATGTGGCTAACCCTTGAACCAATCCTAAACCCATAGCAGGCCCGCAGCCCAACTAGAAATCCAGATAAGTAGGCAAGCACACCTACCCAGCACACCTAGCTAGCACACCTAGCTAGCACACCTACCCAGCACACCTAGCTAGCACACCTACCCAGCACAACTACCCAGCACACCTACCCGATGCACATACCAGGCACCCAGACATTTCTCAGGCTACTGGCTGCTGGCTTTCCACCTCCCATAGCTGTTACCTCTACCAACGAATATGCCATGGAATCTTCCAAGCTTTTCGTCTACGAGGCTCCTTGTTGTCCTAGGAATTACCCATGAGGAATCCCTATATATAGACCCCATAAGCAACCATTTGAAGGGGCTGATCATCTTGAAAGATAGAGACACACAACTACACTAGCCTTCTCGAGAATTCTGCAATCATCCATTTGAGCACTCAAGCTTTGTCTTGCATCCAGAGGTATTCTCAGCCCTTCCAAAGCATCAAGGAACTTCTTATCTTGAGTCTTTCTTTTCTTTCTTGAAGGAACACCTTGGACAAGGTAGGCCCTTCTTACTTTTCCTTTAAGTTCTTGTTCTTTTGCAATGAAATAGCATGCTAGAAGCTCCATACATGGTCTGATTTTTCTATATTTTCATGAGGGTTCAATGATAAATTTATTTATCCTCTTTGCAAGATACTCTTCATGCAAATCTACACTTTTGATTGTAAGAATGTTTAGTTTATTTCTAGCATAAAATCTGCGCTATATCGCCTGCATGAGCAATCTTTTCCTTAATATATTCTTGGTATGATCATCATTTACATGTTCTGTTGGATTTAATTGTTCCATGCTTGTATCCTTTGCATTTTGCCTGTGTTCTTGCCATGAACCCATTTAGTCATCTAGTTTTTTATGATAATAGATAGCTGTGATCAGATGCATCCCATCATGCTCGCATGAACCAACTTGCATTGGCATAAATCATCCATCTTTATTCTAGGTCAGGTTCTGGATCAGATTGTAGTCTGATCCAGATTTTCTGGGGAGCACCTATATGGCGCACCAGAGTGGCGCACCTCTCCAGCGCACCACTCTGGCGCCCCATTCAGGAGCACCAGACTGGTCAGAGAGTAAAACATTCACTTATGCATATCTGTTTGCATGGCTTTCTGAATGATTTTGAGCCTGATTCTTTTACTGCTTGCTCTTTTATATTCCATGGTTTTGCTTGCATGTTTTCAGTTGTTTTCCCTCTTTGGATAATCAGTCCTTGGTCAGAATCTGGTAGGCTCGTTGCATCTTACTCCAACATGGAGAATCTTATGCATCAGCCAATGATCCAGTAGCATGGCTGAATCCTGCATCTTTCATTTAGCATGTGATCCTGTGTGAGGCTACTAGCCCTTGAGCACAAGGTCCATAGGTCATTGCATTTACATTTCTTTCACTTTTAAGGCATGTTTTCCAAGTTTTACGAAGGATTTTACATGGCATGATTTTCCAGAATGCATTTTCATGCGATTTGGCATTGCATGGATTTTTGTTTTCCCTCAGCACATCTTTCTGGCCCACATAGAAGCACCTAGGTGGTGCACCAGACTGAAGCACCAGTCTGGCGCACCAAATAGGCGCATCAGCCTGTTTTCAGTAGCACACAGCTGGTTTTTATATGGTTTAGCATGCTTTCTCGACATGGTTTGCTTCTGGATTTTTTCCTGGTTTTCTTCCTTGACATATCAGGAAGGCATAGCCCTGCTTTAAACCATTTTTTATGCATGTTAGATTGCATTTGGCATATTCCAAAGCAAGGATGAAAAATCACTCGAAAATATTAGATCTTTGATCTTATTCATGCGATATCTTTGTATCGACACTTTACCCGACATACGATTGATACTTCTGAGCATTAAGACACACCCCTGCACATCATGCACCCGTATTTTAGACACCACACATGTTAGCATGGCATGGCATACCACCCTCGGGCGTACAGAAAAGGTTGAAAAGCTGACATTTCATAAGCAAATGAGAAACCAATAGAAGACCGATTTATCGGGCGCACGAGAGTGCCTAATACCTTCCTCGTGCGTAACAGGGATCCTTACCCATTTTTCTGGTTTATGACCTACTTTTCCATTACATGATTTGCATGTTTTTATGGTTTTCCTTGTCTTCCATTTTAATAGACTAGGTGGCGACTCCTGCATTTGCATTTTTTTTTTTTTGCCGTGACTTTGCCGATCCCTCGTGTATTTTAACCTTTCGCGTCAAATCATTTCAAGGCTGTTGCCGGCATGGTTACAATATCAAATACCTTCACTCTACCGAAACCAAGCATCCCTGTACAAACTGACAGGGATTCTGTATGTCGAACCTAGTTCAGCATGCCGAATCTCCCATGTTTTATACACTGCCCCTACTAGCAACCATTCGTTCGTTGGAAGTGGGAGCCTCTGGTGGACCCCCAAACATGCATCATAAAACACAACTAAATCATGCCGTGTAGACCCTTGAGTCTACTTCAAAACCCCTCAAACCATTCATTAATCCATTCACTATGCAATTCACACGAAAATCATAAAGGGATGAAGCTCGTATGAAACTACTATAGCATACATCCCTAAAATTTATACAAATCCACCAAATTCTATCCTAACCACATGATTTCTACATGTTCATGCTATTTATCACATTTCCCTCCATTCTACAAATTTTCTACAATTTTACATGCATTTATCTCTATTTTTCATGCATTTAACATAATCAACTAAAAGCATGGAAACAAGGGAGGAAGAGGGCCGCATACCTCAAATGGCACTCCAGCAACCTTCCTCACGCTCCGGTAAAGCTCCTCCTCACCGGCGAACCACATGGCTCAACTTTTCTCTATCGCACACACTGTTCTCCCTCTTCCTCTTCTCTTTCGGCTACCTTCCCTTCTCTTCCGCTCGCCTCTGCCCCTCTTTATCTCCTCCTCCTTCCGTATTGCACCGGTCGCCCATCACGTCGGAAGGGACGGGGTGGCACGGGCTCAATGGAGGAAGAAGAAAAGGACAAGGATGGGGAGAGCTCATGAGTGAGAGAGGGAGAAAAAGGAAAAAAAGAAAAGAGAAAAGAATGAGCATGTAAATCGAGACGACTGTGCATCCTCATATCAGACTCCACATTGGTCCCAAATCACTAACGGGTGCACAGTAAGCCAACTAAACTATCACACATCCAACAAACAACAGATTATCCATTAATAAATCATTTAAACAATATTACAGCAATTACATGGTTTACTATTAAAAATGGATAACCAGGCCCAAGTGTCACAGTCGACGTCAAGGAAGGTGTTGCAGCGCCAGAGGCGATCAAGCGGAGACCAGAGGACCTTCGGAGGGCCGTAGGGTAGCGTTTGGTAGTGACGGTCTAAGCGGGGTGCTAGCGGAGCGCTCCACCCACTCAGTGAGTGGGTTCGACGGCAGTGATAGGAGGTTGCAGGGGTGATGTTGGGGTTTTCCCTGGCCATGAGAGGCTAGGGAAGCCTCCCCTGAGCGATGGAGCTCAGGGAGGAGAGGCCTTAGTGGTCTCTTCCTGTCGCAGGAGGCTACTGGCCTCGTTTATGGTGCGGAACCCACCATCGGAGAAGGGAGATACGACATGTAGGGCAGCCAACTCTGGCAAATAGGCCTAAGGGGGATTCTACGGGCTAAATAAGCATGATTTAAAACTAAAAGGGGAAAGATTAACTAGATAGAGGCTACTATTCCTCTCAGCAAAACTGGTCGACGGCGGCGCTCCTCTAGACCAACTGCTCTAGGTTGCAAAGGGATGGGTGCTCCGGGGTTGCAAAAGAACTGGTGGAGGACTCTGAAGGTTGGGGATTGCTGGGCTTCTGGGGTTTTGAAGGGATCCTCTCTGTGGGCTCGTACTGTGCCCGGGTAAGTCGGTGGCGAGGTGTTTTATATACTGATGAAGTCCTCCCACACTGTCGATCCTTTCTCCAGGAGCTAGGCACCATTGGATCGAGCTGAGCTCGAAGAGGACTGGTTAGAGATCACGGGGGTTGAGGAGATACGCTTTGGGGATCTTGGGATCTTGTTGGAATTGTCGTCGGAAAACTAGAGGGGTCACCGAAGATGAAGGAGGCACCGAAATTATTTTTCTGGTTGCCTAAGTTTTTTGATTGATGAATGCAATGGGTGCTATGGGTTGGATTGTGGGCTTGGGAATTGGGCTTTTGATTTTTTAAGGATTTTGAAGGATTTTAGGGTTTAGGTTTTAGTTTTTTAGGGTTTTGTGATTAGGTTTTAGGGATTTTTTTTATTTTAGTTTTATGGTTTTTTATGGTTTTAGTTAAGATTTTGATTTTTATTGTTTTAAGTTTAATCAAGTGGTTTTAATTAGGATTTTTGGGTTTATTATTATTTTTTAGGGTTTTTGTGATTAGGGTTTAGAGATTTTGTTTTAGGTTTTAAGAATTAGGGTTTTGGGTTTTAACTTTTGGTTTTTTATGATTTTAATTAAGTTTAAATGGATTTGCTTAATTGATTTAAGTTTTGGATATGATTAATTTTAAATTTAGATTTAATTAATTTTTACTTGATTTAATTAAAGATTTAGTTTAAATTTTGGTTTAATTGGTTTTTATTAGAGATTTGATTTAGATTTTGATTTAATTGGGTTTTGCTTGATTTTTGTATGGATTAGGGTTTTTATTTAATTAGATTTAATTTCAATGGATTTTATTAAGTTTTACTTGATTAGGGTTTTAATTAGGGTTTTGCTGAATTAGTTTGAGTTTTAAATGGTTTACATGCATTTTACTTCATTTTGATTTTAATTAGGATTTTTACTTGATTAATTTGGATTTTAAATTGTTTAAATGGATTTTATTTGATTTTGGTTTTAATTAAGGTTTTCACTTAATTAATTTGGGTTTTAAATGGTGTAAATGGATTTTATTTGATTTTGGTGGTAATTAAATGTTTTATCTTGACTAGTTTGAATTATAATGTCATAAGTGAGTTTTATTTTAATTTGGATTTTTAATTATGGGTTTTTTCTTAAATTAGGTCAAAGTGGGCTTGTGTGGGCCTAAATGGGTTTGTGTGGAGCTAGGGTTTAGGTGGAGTTAGGGTTTAGGTTTGGTGGTCACAACCAAAGCATCTTTCCAGAGGAGCCTACTTCCAAGTGACTGCAAAATCAAGGTGTCTACACCTTCTATCATGCCTTGACACTTTAAGAACTCGGGACTTCGTGCTAGCCTTAGTTGATTGTTACCTCCCTTATTTACTTAGTCCTCGAGTTTCTTAGTTTTTCTGTCCCTTACCTATGGATGGAAGAGTTGGGGGGAAACGCGACGTTTAGCAGACTCTCGACGTCGGTTATAGCTCTAGTGCCGCTTGTTGATGGTTGGCTCTATGCGCCTGTAGCTTACCGAAGGGTTTTCTGGCATTTAATTTAATTTATTTTCTTTTCTTTTCTTTTTTCTTTTTAGATTCCCCTCTCTTGTTATTTTTCAGTAAGTGCCTGCCCATCATTGCCTTCTTCGACTTATGCTATGACAGCATACCTACTCATCTATTTTCTCACCCTATTTTAAGTACCCGCCCGTCACTGCCTCTTTGGACTTATGCTATAACGACGTACTTGATTATTCGTGCTCTCTCCGCTTTTGGGCACTTTTCGAAGTTGTTTTGGTCTTGTTTTAATACTCTCATCCATCACCACCTTATCGGATTTATGCTAGGATGCCACACATGCTACATTTAGCGAGCGACTATTATGATATGCTTAAGCTTCGGGCCCACTTTACTCTTATCTCCACGTGCGATGTGAAGATAGGACATGGTTAAGTTTACCCTAGTTGCTCAGCTTCTTTTCCATGTAGGAGACAACTTTCTTCCTTAGCTGGTACTAAGTCTTGAGTCCTTTCTAGGTGTCAACATGTTGATTAAGGGTGTACTCCTAAAGCACATGTAACTTACACAGATCTGAAGAGATCTTCAAGTCATCCAACGCGATTGGGTGGACCTTCCCTAGGTGTTACATCCTCTGCTTAATTAAAACCTTAGATAATATTTTGGTAGCTTTGCTTAATGTTCTAAGGTGTCAAGTGTGACCCACACTCATCAATCATCTTTATTGTTATTTTCTTTGTTGCTATTTTTAAATCTAGCCCAGCATACAAAGATAAAGAATTGTTCAAGCAAGAAAGGAAATTAAATACTTTATTTACATGTTTTTGCAAAAGAAATGACCTTTCCCCTAATCGAGCTCTTACTTCCCTTCTCAAATGGAGGGGCATACCTATGGGTGGCTGTAGTAGCCTGCCTTTGGTGTTGGAGCTTCAGGTGGCACATCATTCTATTTTTTTATAGGTTGTGCCCAGTCCTCACCCTTTTAGGGTTGTTGTCCGACTCCTCTTGACTTGGTTCTCCTATCATTGAATGTTGAGGTGTCAGTGGCACATCTTCTGATTTTTCTTTTGGTTTGCACCCAGTCTTTGCCTCAGGAGGATCATGGTTGGACTCTTCCTGGCTTACTTCTTCTAATATTATGGGTTGAGGTGTTGGCAGTGTATCATCTAACTTTTCTTTTGGTTTGCACCCAGTCTTTGCCTTGTTAGAGTCACGGTTGGACTAATCTTGACTTGGTTGTTGTAGTGTGCCCCTTGTGGCTTAATCTCTCTATAAGGATTCCCTCAGGCTTCCATTATGACCATTGAGTTCTCCTCAGGTCCCTTTCAGGCTGATGTATTCAGTGATGCCCGTGGTGGGCTCCTCTTCCTCTATAGGATTAGGTGGCTTGGGCGGAGGCTCTTCCCTGGCATGGGCTGCTTGGGGATGTTGACAGAGTAAGTTGATTGCAGCTTCTAGGTAGTACCAGTATGAATCAACATATTCATCATACATGGGCCACATAGCATTTTCCACCATCAAGTCTTGGAACATTTGAGAATTTGACCCTTGCTCATAAGTCATATCATTCTTCTAGAGGTTCTTCGTCATATAGCTCTGGTAGGGGTTTTTCTTCACCCGACTCTAGTGTAGTGCATTCCCATGCTACCCCTGGAATCTAGCAATGATTGGCCCTAACAATAATCACTTCCCCTTCATGTTTGAATTTGAGAAGTTGATGTATAGGGGAGGCAATAATGCCAATTTCTGCCAGCCAAGATCGTCTTAAGATTAATGGTTCAACCAAATCATGCTCCATTACTATAGTCGTGGTGTTGCTTTCGAGGGAACCCACAGTGACGTCCAGTTGAATCATCCTAATCGCTTCCCTTTGACTATTGTCATTAGCTATGTAGGGGAAGCGATGCTCGGCAATCCCCATTTCTTCAATGTCCAGAGACTTCAGGGTGGACAAGGAACTAATGCTTTTGCTGGCACCAGTATCGACAAGTATCTCATGGAGCAAACGGTTGTTGATGTGCACGTTGATGATCAGTGGGCGTGATCGCTCCTTAAGTATGGGCAATTTTACTTCTCGGAAGATGATATTTTCCTCTTCAAACTTCGTGATGATCTCTCTGGTTAGTTCGGGGTCATCTTCTTCCTCATCCTGTTGGTTGTTCCAAGGTTCGTCTGCATCCTCCTCTGACCATATCCCCAGCTCAAGCATTGTTGGTGGATCTTGTTTCTCTTCGTCGATGTTGGGTGGCCCTTGGTCTTGGTCTACATGCCTATGATAGAGGAATGTTGGTTCTGGCAGAGCAGTTGATTGGGCATCCTTGTCAACTCCCGTGTCTTAAGGAGGCTCTGCTCGCACATTGGGGTCTCTTTCTTCCTCAGTTGGTGGTTCTTGACTAGGGCTTTCCTGCACATACTCAACATCTACCAGCATCCACGGGGATAGCTAAAAGGTTGGGCAGTAGACTACCACCCTCTGCCAGCATTCTGTGAGCATGATTGAGTGGGGCTGAGAGTGGTTGATCGTCTTGCCCCTCAACTCTGTGGTAGCTCTGCAGTGGAGGGACAACATGGTAGCCCTCCTACCTTTGTTGTTGCCGCTGTTAAGTGTGGACTTGGTAGTTCGGAGGTAGCTCCTATTGATTTTGTTGGGGCTGATGCTGTTGTGTTGGCAGCCTATAGCACTGGAGTTGGACTAACTATCCATGATGTCGAGCGGGCTGACCTTGTTATGTCTCTGGTCACACTGGTTACCCCTTGTACTGGACTAACGGTCCCTGGCACTGGATTGGTTGATTCTGATGCAACGTTGTGACCTGAACCATGCTGCCTGTTACCCCTTTGAGTGCATTGTCGATGGTCTTCTTCCTGCCCTTTCCCTCGTACTCAAGGAATGGTAGGTCCTCTTTGTTGCGAAGGATCTTTGTGGTTCTATTGTACAACTGGGAGTATGTCTGGAAGTCACTCATCAGTAAGTCGCTCTTAATGCACCAATTGTATTTTGAGCGATGACTTCAACTACATGGCTTTCTGGGATTAGCATTCAGATCTAGCAGCCATGTCCCTCCACCTACTGGCAAAGGTGACAAAGTCCTCATTAGGTTTCATCTTCTTGGTAAGGAGGTCTTTGATAATGGGCTTGTACTGGGCGCAATGGACAAATTGTTGTAGGAATTATTCCACAACCAGCTTGAAGTCACTAAGGTCATGAGCAGTGAGTGTGATGAACCACCTCAGTGTTTCTCCCTCTAGACTCTTGAAGAAGAGGTATATTATTAGCCCATTATCATGTTGATAGGGTAAGGCGTCCATGGTGAATGTAGCTATATGACTTCATGGATAGACTATCTGTAGACACCCCGATTTTGAGGTGACTCATAGATGAGCTTTTCAGTTGTTGCTTTGGATGTGACTGACCCTTGAACCAATCCTATGCCCATAGCAAGCCCGCAGCCCAACTAGAAATCTAGGTAGGTAAGAGAGAGCACCTAGCAAGCACACTTAGCTAGCACACCTAGCTAACACACCTACCTGGCACACCTAGCCAGCACACCTACCTAGGACACCTACCTAGCACACCAACCCGACGCACATACCAGGCGCCCAGTCGTTTCTCAGGCTGCTGGTTGTTGACTTTCCACCTCCTATGGTTGTTACCTCTACTAGCGAATATGCCATGGAATCTTCCAGGCTTTTCGTCTACGAGGCTCCTTGTTGTCCTAGGAGTTACCCATAAGGAATCCCTATATATAGACCCCATAGGCAACCATTTGAAGGGGCGGAATCATCCTGAAAGATAGAGATATATAGTTGCACTAGCCTTCTCTGGAATTCTACAACCATCCACTTGAGCACTCTAGTTTTCTCTTGCATCTAGAGGTATTCTCAGCCCTTCTAAAGCATCAAGGAGCTTATTATCTTGGGTCTTTCATTTCTTTCTTGAAGGAACAACCATCTCAGACAAGGCAGGCCTTTCACCTTTCCTTTAATCTCTTGTTCTTTTGCAATGGAATAGCATGTTAGAAGCTCCATATAAGGTCTGATTCTTTCTGTATCTACATGAAGATTTTGTGATGAATTTATTTATCCTTTTTGCAAGATGCTCTTCATACAAATCTACACTTGGATTGTAGCATGTTTAATTTATTTCTAATGTAAAAAATATGCACTACATCGTTTGCATAAGCAATCTTTTCCTTATTATATTCTTGGCATGATCATGGTTACAACATGTTGGGTTTACTCGTTCCATGTTTGAATCTTTTGCATTTTGCATGTGTTCTTACCAGGAACCCATTTAGTCATCTTGTTTTAATAAGATAGCTTTGATCAGATGCATCCCATCATGCTCTTAACACTCGCATGAATCAACCTGCATTAGCATAAATCACCCATCTTCATTCTGGGTCAGGTTCTGGATCAGATTGCAGTCTGATCCAGATTTTCTGGAGAGCACCTATATGGCACACCAGAGCAGCGCACTTCTCCAGCGCACCACTCTGGTACCCCATGTAGGAGCACCAGACTGGTCAAAGAGTGAAACATTCACTTTTGCATATCTGCTTGCATGGTTTTTTGAATGATTTTGAGCCTGATTCTTTTACTGTTTGTTCTTTTATATTCCATGGTTTTGCATGCATGTTTTCGACTTTAAACAAGATTGTTTCCTAGTCGTTTTATCTCTTTGGATAATTAGTCCCTGATCAGAATCTAGTAGGCTGGTTGCATTTTACTCCAACATGGAGAACCTATGCATCAGCCAATGATCCAGTGGCATGGTTGAATCATGCATCTTCCATTTAGCATGTGATCTTGTGTGAGGCTACCAGTCCTTGAGCGCAAGGTCCACAGGTCATTGCATTTGCATTTCTTTCATTTTTAAGGCATGTTTTCCAAGTTTTGCGAAGGATTTTACATGGCATAACTTTCCAAAATGCATTTTCATGTGATTTGGCATTGCATGGATTTCTGTTTTCCCGCAGCACATCTTTCTGGCCCACATAGAAGCACCTAGGTGGTGCACCAGACTGACGCACTAGTCTGACGCACCTAATAGGCGCAGCAGCCTGTTTTTAGTAGCACAGCAAGTTTTGTATAGCTTTCTAGCATGATTCTTACTTCGATTTGCTTCTGGATTTTTCCTGGTTTTCTTCATTAACATATCAGGAAGGCATGACTCTGTTTCAACCATTTCCATGCATGTTAGTTTGCATTTGGCATATAGCAAAGCAAGGATGAAAAATCACTCGAAAATATTAGATATTTGAGCTTATTTATGCAATACCTTTGCATCAATGTTGGACCCGACATACGAGTGATACTTCTGAGCATTAGGACACATCCCTACACATCATGCACCCATATTTTAGACACCACACATAAGCATGGCATGGCATATCGCCCTTGGGCGTATAGTAAAGGTTGAAAAGCTGACATTTCATAAGCAAATGAGAAACCAATAGAAGACCGATTTATCGGGCGCACGAGGATGCCTAATACCTTCCTCATGCGTAACAGGGATCCTTACCCACATTTTCTGGTTTATGACCTACTTTCCCATTGTATAATTTGCATGTTTTATATGATTTTCCTCGTCTTCCATTTTAATAGACTAGGTGGCGACTCCTGCATTTGCATTTTTATTTCTATTATTTTTTACCGTGACTTTGTCGATCCCTCGTGTGTCTTGGCCTTTTCGCGTCGAAATCATCTCGAGGCTATCATCGACATGGTTACACTATCTCATCATACTTCTGCATTTTGGGCATTTTGAATCCCAATGGCAAGATAAAAGGTGGGAACTTGGAAGAGTCGAAGCCAACCGATACTTTTAAAGTGACCCCAACTTCTACGAGTGCTTTTGATATCATCCTCTTGATGTCAAGGCTTGGAGTGGCTGACTGCCCTTGGCCTTGGTACCCTTGGAACTGTTGAAACTGTTGTTGCTGAAGAGTACCGTATTGTAGAGGGTAGGAGGATTGAGCCAGAGCATGATAGGGTGGAGTTGCCCCTAGGTGTGGATTTGAATGGTAGCTTAACGGGGATTGTATGGCCTGCTGGAAGGAAGGGTAGACCGAAGGTGTAGGGTATTGCACTGAGGGTTGTATTAATGGGCCTTGTGTTGGGAAATTACTGATAGGGCTCGATGGCATCGTGTACATGTTTTCCATAAGAGGCGTGGCTAGTGGTCCCTGGTAGGAGTTTAAGGGAGAGGATCCATGAACATTTGGAATTTATGGGCTAGAGAGATTAGAATGGACCATGGACTGATGGGTTTGGTTGATTGCCCCTTGAGGTAGTGAGTGTGTAGTGGTTGACAAAGGGGTACTCCACGACTAGGCATAACTCATCCCTCCTCCTCCTCCTAGGTCATATGAATGGCCTTCGTATGAGATTGGGGCATTGAAGAAGGACCCACACTGGCCTATAGAACTGCTTCCATGACCTGTAGATGTCGAGGGGATTTGTGTGTAGAGAGGATTCGTCTAGGAATGGTACGCTTCTGCCATCTTTGACCAACTTCCTTGATGGTTGATTACAAATGACTAAAAAAGAAAAGATACAAACTCTTTATAACACTAAATTCAATGCAACTACAAGTGTCTAGGAACGTAAAAGAAAATACAAACTCGAATGCAAATAAGCACAAAGAAGATGTTTACAACTCTATTTCACTACTAAACTAAAGACCTAGGACTGTATCTGTGACCGTGCCCGACCTGAGAGGGGGGGAAGGAGATCACAGCCATGCCAAGATGGCGAAGGCGCAAGGATAGGATAAAAGAAAAGAAAAGGGAGTCGCCACCTAGTTTTTTAATGGAAAGACGAGGAAAACCAAGAAGAACCTCAAGAAAATCAAGAGGTGAGACAATATGCTCAATGAATGCGTGTTCCGTGCAAAATGGATAA
>JAMKQA010047724.1:0-12824 GCA_024699735.1 Posidonia australis | reverse complement strand
TAGGATTTATGGTTGGATTTTTAAGTGGATTTAATTGGATTTTGTTTGATTAGGGTTTTGTGGAATTTAAGGTGGATTTTAGCTGGATTAAGTGTTTTATTTGCTTTTCAGTGAATTTTAATGGGTTTTTGTGTTTTATTGGGTCAGGTGGGCTAGTGTGGGTCTGATTGGGACCTACGTGGACTAGGATTTTGGTGGTCGCGACTAGAGCATCAACCGGAGGCGCTTGCTGCCAAATGAGCTCAAAATTGTGGTGTCTACTGTTACTATTTAGAAAGAGCTTATCAGGGCAGAAGCTGTTCAGTATAGTTATAACAGAAAAACAAAGGCAGCGATGAATCCATGGTCAGATGAAATGTTCTGGACCCCCCAAAATAGCTTCTGATTACAGTTGAGTCGCACTGATGTTTGACTAGCTAATATAATCGACGCCCATTTCCAGTAGATTTTCAAGTCGGATGTTCAGAACAGATATTAGCAGTAGTTATGCTGAACAGATATCAACAGTGGGTAATCAAGGTAGATAACATAAGTGGATAAGAGCTGCGTGATTTACCAACACGAACCACTGAATCAGCTGGAAACACAGATAGTTTAGTGTGCCTGCTTAAACATTCAAAAATCAATCCATGGCTATCACATGAGCATAAGCATTCAAATAGAGATGTATAATGCATTCATATGGCATGACAATGGTACTGAACGCACTTTTACATAACCAAAGTTCATATTAGCTTAAACAAGCATCCTACTAGCAGAAAGCAAGGCAATTACATATATCTCAGTCGTTCAAGTCGTCCCTTGCTCTCTTGGAACTCCCAGCCTCTAGGAATAGAAGAGGACAATGTGAAATCTCATGGATAGGCTAGGTCTCCTCGATCTCAGCCTCATACTCGGTAATATACCCATTGCCATTGTAGACACCCCAATATGCTTACAAATGGACCAATCACTAACATGATTCTAAAAAACCAAATAAAACTCCAAAAAACCAAACAAAACCCTAAAATACAAAACAAAACCATAAAACCCTAGAAAAATCCTAAAAACCCTAAAATACAAAACAAAAATCAAAAAACCAAACAAAACCCTAAAAAGTCCTATAAACTCTAAAACCTAGGTTAAACCCTAATCCAAACCTTAAATCCTAGGTTAAGACCTAAATTAAATTTAAAAACCCTAATCCAAACCCTAAACCTAGGTCAAATCCTAAGTCAAACCCTAAACAATGAGTCAAACCCCAAACCATAAGTCAAACCCTAAGCAATAAGTCAAACCCCATCAAACTTAACAACTCCCCACTTCTCTCCAACAAACTTAACAACTTCCCACTTCTCTCCAACAAACTTAACTACTTCCTACTTCACTCCAACAAACTTAACTACTTCCCACTTCACTCCAACAAACTTAACTACTTCCCACTTCACCCCAACAAACTTAACTACTTCCCACCTCTTCTTAACCACCTTCCACTCCAACCATAACAACCAACCAAGCCATTTGGAAGCCTATAAATAGCCCATTTGTAAGTGAAAAGGGGACTTTTGGCAAATTGAGAGAGGAGCTTCCCAAAGCTTTTTCTCCCAATTAGAGCTACCAGAGTGATCCTAGAGCAAGGAGGAAGCTTGTGGAGGTGAGAATTCTGAGTTTCCAGTCGTCTTCGGCGAGCTCCGGTGGTCAACTCCACTGTTAGACCAGGTACGCCTTTTGCAGACCTCCATTCATGTTAAAAATGCTCTCCTAAGTCTCCCGCTATCTTCCTTGATCAATTCCAACAGATCCAAAGGTCTCCTCTGGTTGGAATTGAGCTCCCAAGCTTCGCTAGAGCGATTTTCCGGTGGCCTATGGGGGGTGCAAATCCACTGGTTGATTCGATCCCTAGAGTGTTGGATCGTCCTTCCCAGACCTCCCTCTTGCTTCTCCACCCGTCGAAACATTGTTCCAGTCGCTGTGGAAGCTTCCACCAGAAAATCGCTGGAGTCGCGCAATATCGCCGTCGCCGGAGAAGACGATTGAAACCAACAGTTGATTGTGTGCCTCCATCCCTATTGTGCCTCTCCGAGCCTCCAAAAACGCTCCACGGCATGGCTCCAACACTCCTGAGTCTTCAGATCCAAGCCATGTGCCCTGAACAATCACCGCAGTCGAGCTCATCGGAGTTGGATCGCGTCGACGGCGAGCTTGGTTCGAGGATGGGGAAAGTGTCCCATTCTCGCTTCTAGAAGAGGGGAAATGCTCTTCTCAACATTTCGAAGCTTCTTGGACCACTGGATCATGCACCGCAGCCCTCCAGCAGCCTCCTTCTTCTCCAACACTGTCATTGGAGTGCCCCGATGGCAAGGGGGGTGGGTAGCCCACTCTGGCTGTTAGATTTTTGATCCAGACCGCTGGATCATCTCCTCCTCTTCCCTTCTTGCTTCCCATGAGGTCTGATCTTAGATCAAGTCATAGGATAGCCTCCAAGAGCCACTCCGGCGGTCATCGACAACGGAGCTCCATCGTTGGCGACCGTCGACTCTTTTTCTTTTAAAAAATAAATAAAAATAAGTTTTCTTTGATTAAATTTCTGAAACTTTTGTGTTCTTACATTTAGGTCCTTATTTTCTTACAAATAGGTCATTTTCCTTATTATTAGGTTCCTGAACATTTTTTTTAAATCATTTGAATAAAGTTTGAACTGAAAATATTGAATGTGCCCCCTGAACTTTCCTAATAATGTTTTCCAAGCTTAAAAGGTTGATAAAAACCCTCCTAAATTTCTTTTCATGCATTAAAGTCCAACACTTTTGCATAAAGAGCCCTGAACTTCACTGAAATAGTTCTGATTGTATATTTCTCTAGTTAAATTGCATTTAAACCCCTAAGTTTCATGAAAATGATTTTGAATACATATTTCTCAGGTTAAATTGCATTTAAACCCCTGAGTTACATTAAAATTCTTTTGAATGCATGTTTCTTTGTCTAAATTGCAAATTAAACCCTAAGAATTCAAATATTTGCACAGATGTGACTTAAATTGCATTTTAGTCCTTGAACTTTACTGATTTCACACTGAATGCATGTTTTCTAGGGTAAAATTACTAAATAGCTTTTGGAACTTTCTGATTTCAACATGGATTCTTTTTCTTGCAAATTTTATTTTGAATTTTCACAGAATTGCATTAAATACATGTTTTAGTGGTAAAATTGCATTTTGACCGCAAGGAATCTTCAATTTAACTAAAAATACACAGTTTTGCACATTTGACCCCAGTTTTCTTCAAAATTACATGAAATGTGTTTTTCTATGTATTTTTGATGATTTAGCTTTATAATTTTCGTTTTATTTCAGAATTTGGGTTTTTTTGCACAAAAGCCCCTAGAATTCACATTTTTACACTCTCACTTGCATTTTGCACATTTTGTTGCTATTTTTCATGCATGTTTTCTTGTGAATTCTTCCTTGCATGTTGCACGCATTTCTAACTCATTTCAAGCTTCTTTTTTTTGTCGTTTCTCAGATTTCTTCCAATTTTCGCATCATTGATTTGATTTGGCTTTCCATCGCCAGAGGGCATACATTAACAGACTTAACAATGCCGACATTGTCCTAGATGAGGATTATTTTCCCCAATTTGATTTTCTCGAATTTATTCAAATTTTTACTGAATTGCGAGACACTTTCCCAGAATTTATCAATTTTCATGATTTTCCTTATCGCCTATGGGCGTACAGTAAAGCGGCATTCTCAATGCCTACATTTGTCCCACGGATTAACTTTTTCCATTTATTTCATTTCTTTTCTTTGATTTGGCATGTTTTTTCAATCATCTTTAGCATATGCATTCAGAATAAGCAAGCACACATCCCTTAGACCATTTAACAAGTAGGAAACCTAGAAAGACCGAGTTCCTCGGGCACATGGGGTTGCCTAACCCCTTCCCCATGCGTAACAAGAATCCTTACTCTTTCTCTGGCCCACATTGATTTGTGCATTTCATCCATTTGACATGGAGTATACATGTTTTCTTCATCTTGTTTTCTTCATGGTTTTCTTTTGTGTTTGGTTTTCCTCGTCTTTCCATTAAAAGACTAGGTAGCGACTCCTTTCCTTATCTGTTCTTATCTTTCCTTGGTGTTTTCGAGTCTAGTCTTCTTCTCTGGATTCACTATTATCGTCGTGACCGTATCAGGACTCCTCGTGTGCTTCCACGCACTAGTAAGGAAAGCCATGTAGGGTTCCACCGACATAGTCATAGCCCTACATAATAGCATGCCTATTAGAATGAATGTAACAACGTAGCAATTGAGACAACTTTGTAGTCATGGAAAGTGAGCTATGTGGGTACAATTGAAAGTGGTCCAGCATTGGACTCTGGACAAAAGAATCCAGGCAGTACTCGAATTGACGCATCACATAGATTGGGTGGTACTCCACATCCCTGTAAGCCCTGGCAAGATAATCAGCCTCAAGTCAATGTCATTGAAGAAAACTACAAAGGAATCCTCCATACACGGGATGATGCACCAAGCCACCTTGTCCACTACTTGCTTATCCAACTTCTCATATGTTATGCAGACAGCTGGGATGGTGTGGGAATGCCTGTGTAACACCTATAAATTCATTTGTAATTATTTACATTTTAACGAATTTATTCCTAGACGGGTGTTAGTGTTCCGAGGACCATTTGTATGATTTGATAATTTTGGGCTTGGGCATCCTAGGTCGGCTTATGATTGTATATTCTGTGTGTGGTTGGCACTGTGCATTGTCGAACTATGTTTGTGGGCTTGGGTGTGGGTCTGTGTGGGGCCCATGGTTGTGGGCCAATTGGTGGAAGTGAGTTGGTGTAGTTGGTTGTTGGCTCATGCGGAAGGTTGGTGGTTGTACTGTGCATGCATGCATGCAGCTACCACTATCTACGTGTATAAAGTTGTGGCCCGTCAACCTCCTCCTCTACTCGTCTCCACTTTTTCCCTGCTTCGTCACCTCCACCCTGAGCATGCCACCTCCCTCTTTCCCCTCATTTTCCTTCCCTCTCTCTCCCTCTACTCGCTCTCCCCCACTCACTCCATCCCTCCCTTACGCACCCTCTCTCTCCTATCTCGCCTCTTTCTCTCCTATCTCACACCCATCTCCTCCCCTGTCCCTCCTCTGCTCGGTGTGCTTGATGGCTTGCAGTGGCATGCAGCAGTTCATGGCTAGTTGAGGAAGCTTCCGTGGACGTCGTGGTCGTCGGTGGAGGTCAGTGGCTGGCTAAAGGGCATGTTGGGTTGCCAAAGCTCATTTTAGGTACGTACCCTCAATCCAATACGTAGAAATCATGTAAAATGGTAGAATTGCCTAGGATGCATGTAATCTAAGCTAAATTTAATGTTTCGGAAGTTTTGCGAATTTATTGTGGAATTTATAGGTATTTATGTTGGTTGTTGAGATTTGGGTCCTTTTGACCCCATGATGCTTGCAAAGTTATAACTTGTTATGTGACGGATGGATCTCAATTTTGTTTGTTGGGATTTGGAGTAGACTTGAGGGTCTACCACATATGTTTTATTCAAGATTTTTGGTGATTGTTTGATGGGTCCGCCCTTGGCTCCCATTTCAAGCAATGTTTGGGTGCCCTGCTGCAAGTTATCTGAATTCTGACAGAAAACTAGGGGTGCGGGCCGAATGCACGGGCCAATGTGCGGGTCCAATAGCAGCTTTGTCCCCTGGTCCAAGTTCTATTAGCGTTCATATGAAATTACCAAAGGCACGGGCAAGATGCACGGTCCACATACGCATGTCTGGTAGGGCGGTTTTTGGAGGTTTTTCCTAGATTTTTGGAAAAATGTATTTTGAATGCAGTGGTTTCCCAGATTGTTTGTTTTGCCCATTTGAGATGGGATTATGGGCCACTAGTGGTGGTCTCGTGGGATACCTGATATGCCATTTTGTTGAGGTTTTGAAAGAGTTTCCAAAAATATAAAATGGTTTTGAAAGATATGTGTTGGCCCGTTTTGGAAAATGGTTTTTCCTGATTTTCTATGTGTGGGCCGAGACAACATGGGATCGTGTCGTAGGGACCAGGGAATGTGACGACATTCTATGGTGGTCGGGCATGTCTCCCTAGTTGAGGTCGGGGGTCGAGATACCTGAGGCTAAGAGTCATCAGGTTTTGGAGGTATGAGACTCCCTGACTGTTGTCTCGAGGCTAGGATTGTAGTCCACGGGTTGAGGTGTCTTGTGACATGACGAGGAGGTATGATACTCCTACTATCGCTGTGAGCACTATGGCTCGGGTGTTGTCAGGTGTGGAGGTATGACACTCCATCCTGAGCACCATGTGGCGGTGCTGTAAAGAGGCGTACCTTGTGGTGGTTAGTGCAAGTAGGACATATGCCCTGTAGTTGGTAGCATCCTGAGAGATAGGACTGCCTTCCCTAGTGGAGGTTGGCTTTGTGAGGGTTCTTCAAGTAGGGGAATAGTGAGACGGTGGTTGGCTCCTACACAAGGTGGCACATCGTGGCAGTGCAGTGCACTTCGGTGGCTGCTTATAGCCAGAGTTAGTTGCCTGGCACCGGGCTTCTCGAACGCACTATGTGTGGTTTTTGCCATTGAGGGCCTCGTTTGTGGTTTTGGGTTGGTAGAGTCCTATTTGTTGTTTTGACAAGTGGGCCATGTTTGTTGTGGTTTTCAGCCTTATGTGCCTAATTATGGGATTTTAGAGAAAATGATTGCAAAATGAATTTAAAAGAAAAGTAATATAGATTTGTTTTCCATCGTTTTTGTGGGGTGCGTGTTGGGTGACTTTTGTCACTCATGCTTTTTCTTCGTGGATTTGGGTTGCAGGTGAAGCATGTAGATGAGGTCAGCATAGTGCATATAGTCCGGAGTCTTGTAGCCGTACACACAGGTTCCTAGTAGATGATATTTTTGTTTAGCTTTTAATTTCTTATAATTTAATTTGCTTTAAATTATTATGGAAAATTAGGGGCGTGATAGATTTAGTATCAGAGCTCCAGGTTCACTAGGTTGCACTAGCCTAGGGTGTCCGATCTAGAAACTCCATAGGTTTTGCATGCATGGTAGAGTCTACACCTGATTTTCTTCATGTTTTTCTTGTTATTGTTTTGTCTTTGGTGTAGGTGTTTTGCCTCTCTCCTTGCAAGATGCCTCCTCGTGGGTGTAAGGGCAAGGCCACTATCTAGGAATCCAAGTCTCGAGAGGACGTTGGCGGATAGAAGTTGGTTCGTGCTAAACTGAGGAGTTTGGCGCACACGATCTCCCATGCTTTTAGCAAAAGTAGTGCCAGTGAGCAGTCAAGTTACCCATGGCTGAACTAGTTCACAAAGATTCGTTCGCCATCATTCAAGGGTAAGGCCGATGCTGAGGAAAGCGAGGCTTGACTAGAGAAGGTGGTGAAGATGTTGGAGAGCATGGCATGCCTAAAGGAGCATTGGGTGCAATTGGTGACTTATCTGCTAGATGGTGAGACAATAAGTGGTGGAAGTTTGTGAGGTGGTTGAAGTTCCCAAACTTAGTCACTGTTAGCATCTAGTGGAAGGATTTCAAAGTGGCCTTCTATGAAAAGTATTTCCTTGCTCATGTAATAGAAAAGCTTCTCTAAGATTTTCGGAGTCTAGAGTAGGGCACGAAGTCAGTGCTCGAGTATGAGACATAGTTCGCCCGGTTGGAACGTTTTCGCTCCTGCCTATGAGTAGGAGGAGGAGTAGGCACAAAGGTTTCTGGGCGGCTTGAACCCAGGATTGCTGGTGAAGGTGATGGGATGTTGGTGTCAGACTATGGATGTGACATCTCGACTTGATTATCCATTTTTAATTGTAAACCATGTGATTAATTGTAATATTGTATAAATGGTTTATAATGGATAATCTGTTGTTTCTTGTGATTGTAGGATTTTGGTTGGTTTCCTGTGCACCTATTGGAGATTTAGGACCAATGTGGAGTTCAATTTGGGGATGCACAGTTGCCTCGATTTGCGCACCTATCTTGTCTTCTTTTTCTTTCCTTCTTTTTCCCCTCACTTTTTCTCTCTCCCTCATGAGCCACCCCATCCTGTCTTCTTCTTCTTCCCCTTTTCCCACCCGTGCCACTAGGAGACGGTGGCCCGTGCCTCCCCGTCTCTTCCGACATGATGGGTGGCCGACAACATGCAAGTGGAGGTGGAGATAAAGAGCAGGGGAGATTGAGAAGGGGAGAGGCAAGTAGAAGAGGAAGGATTGAGACGTGAGAGAGAAGAAGGAGAGGAAGAACTACGTACGACAGAGGAGGTGGTGGTTTATGTGGTTTGCCATTGGGAAAAACCTCGTCGGGGTGGGAGGAGCTCGCTGGAGTTAGGGAGGCTCGTCAGAAGAGGTACGTGGCTCTTCTTCTCCCTCGTTCTCTTCTTTAAGCTTAATGGGTTAAATGCATGAAAATGGATTAAAATGCATGTAAAATCATAAAAAAATAGTAGAATTGATGAGAATGAGCTGAATAGCATGTAAACATAGATATCATGTAGTTAGGATGGAAATTGGTTGGGTTATGCTAGATTTTTGGATGAAGGCTACAGTAGTCGTTTTTGAGCTCCATCCCTTTGTGATTTTCGTGTGGATTATATAGTGTATAAATTGATGAATGCTTTGTGGGGTTCTGAAGTAGACTCAAGGGTCTACACCCCATGATTTACTCGTATTTTATGATATGTGTTTGGGGGATCCGCTAAAGGCTCCTAGTTCCAACGAATTCAAGGCCTAGAACAGGGGAGGTGCCCATGTTTCGGGCAATTCGGCATGCCGAACTAGGTTTGGCATACCAAATCCTTGTCAGACTAAGCCAGGATACCTGGTTTTGATAGGCCGAAATCACCTGGTCAACTAAAACAAGGATTTTCGGTATACCAAAAATGTTCGGCATACCGAACCAGGGATTTTCGATGTGCCAAACCTAGTTTTCGGTCTGATGATGTTGCCATAGTCCTAGCATATATAAATGTGATTATAAAATGAAAAGAAACGGTTTTAAACAGACGTTGAGCATGTGTTAGTGGTGTTTTCCTCATGTAAATGCCATGGAGGAATGTGAGACCCAAATAAGTGTATTTGGAAATGATTTTGGATTTAATGCCCTAATAATGAATAAAAGTGATTGGATGTATGCTTTTTGAATAAATACGGGCATGAGACCCAATTTAAGATTTTCTTGATTTGAGTTGGGACCCCAGATAAGGGTCAAGTGTTGTAGCAGAAAAGATTCCTGCAACCAAGAGCATGGAATGAAAATGGTTTTGAAAGGAAAACTTAAAGACTTTTGAAAATAAAACACTAATAATGTGTTGAGGAACCACGGGGGTTAGTGTCGACAATGTGGTAGGAGTATGAGGCTCTAATGAAACCAATTGTCAAATACGACCGTGGTTGCCGAGCTTGAGATGGTGTAGGCTAAGCCTAGGTCATTAAACATAGTTGTTCAGGTCACCGAGTTCGTGACGGTGTAGGCTGAGCCTAGGTTATTGAACCTAGTTGTTCGGGTCATGGACGGTGTAGGCTGAGCCTAGGTCATTGAACCTAGTTGTTCGGGTCATCGATGGGATGTCAAATAAAGACGTATCCTTGTGCATATATGAAAGAGATTGAGGCCGATTGGCTAGGGTGGTGTTGTCCTGCAGGGGGAATTTCACTGCAGTAGTGCAGGAAGGTAGGGGAAATGATGTCCTTGCCTACTGCTTGTGTACCTGGTTACCCCTGATCAAGGTAACATCAATAAAAAAAAGTGGAAATGAATAAGAAAAGAATGTGATTTCGAGAAATGAAAAAGAAATGTGATTTGGCTAGGATTGGACCTATGAATGGTCCTAAAATCTTGGAATAAAATAATATTTGTGTTTTAACCAGTTACCAGCCAGTATTTATGATTTTGGTTTTGAGCCTTAGAGGCAATCTATTTTAGGCTGGATCTAGTTGGAAATGAGGTTTCTCAAGATA
Organism: Posidonia australis; assembly: GCA_024699735.1. NCBI lineage: Eukaryota > Viridiplantae > Streptophyta > Magnoliopsida > Alismatales > Posidoniaceae > Posidonia > Posidonia australis. Next base: position 2,876 of record JAMKQA010047724.1, on the reverse strand, counting down.
TGAGTTTTAAAAGTGGTTTTGATCTTGGGAAGAAATCCTAAGTAATAAAAAGAAAGATGAGTTTTGAGAAATAACATGGTTTTGGAAACGATTTCCAGATATTTTAGAAGAAAAAGGAAATGATGTTTTAAAATAAATTTTCAAAAAGGAAATCAAGTTTCTATAAACTAAAAGTTGTGTTTCTAGTAATGTTGTCGGATTTTGTTGTTTGTGTGTTTGGGGCGCGTACTGGGTGACTTAGATGTCACTCATGCGTGCTTTGTTTGGTTTTCTAGTGCAGATCGTGTGCAGTCAAGTACCGGTGCAGGAGTCAGAGCTTCTAGCCGTACATTATTTCTTGGAGGTGAGCCTTAGTTATAGTTATTTAATTTTACTATAATTAGTGTAATTTTGCTTATGATACTATGATTTAGGTAACGTGCCAAGGTCTGGGGCATTACAGTGGAGGAAATGATTGTGATGGCTTATCGCTTTGAGACAAAGCATCAGAAGTATTTGGAGAGTCGTCCCAAAGGGAAGGGTAAGTCTTCTTTTACCTCCTAGTCTCTTTCTCTGGACCTCCAAGTGCTAGTAGTTTAGGGAGCCTTGTGAATAAGCAGAAGGAGAGGTCTAGTGTTTCATCTACAGGCTAGTAGAGTTTTGTTGGGAGTAGGGGAGCTGGAATCAATCAGACAGGGTCTAGTGCTCCCAGTGGGAACTAGTACTTCAACTGTGGTCAGGTAGGCCATATTGTTGCATTTCATGGCATCCTTGACGAATCATAGCCTTGGTGGCGTGCTATAATTATAGAAAGGCGAGACATGTCCAGAAATCCTATCCAAAACCGCCTAAGAAGGCAAGAAGCACACTGCAGCAGCTGACTAGGGGACGGGTGTTTACCATTGCAGCTCCAAGCATTGGGACTTCAAGAGATGTTGTTGAGGGTAAGGATGACTAGTTGGTTTTGTAACCCTTTGTGATTGTTGTAATGTCATTGTAACCTAGACATTTGCTTGATTGTATGGATGTGATGGTATTGTTTTGTTTGACCATCAGGTTCTTTTATTGTGGTTGGCTGAATGGCCAAAGTGTTGTTTGACTCAGGGAGTTCTTTCTCTTTCATCTTTGAGTCTTTTGCGACAGATTTGGGAGAGAGACTAGCTAGACTGGCCTTTCATCTCAACGTGGTAACGTTGTTGAGGGAGCACAGTTTGACATGGAAGTATCTACGGTCTGTCGACTTAACACTAAACAGCAAAGAGTTTGACACTAGCCTGATCGTGATGGGCATGCAGGAGTACAATGTGATGCTCATCGTGGATTGGTTGGCACAATAGTCCACTTTGATCGACTATGCTCAGAGGAGAGTTTATTTTGAGTTTCCTAAGGATGGGTCTTTCTTTGTGCAAGGTGGGTGTCAGGATAAGCCTAAACTTGTCATTTCAGCTATGAAGGCTTATAAGTCTTTGGTCAGGGATTCTATCGGGTATGTAGCAAAAATAGTTACCTCCACTTCTCCTGAGTTGGGTGTTCACAACATCTTTGTGGTGTGTGAATATCCCAACATTTTCCTTGATGATTTGCTCAGTATGCCACCTCATAGGGAAGTAGAGTTCTCGATCGATCTGATCCCCGGTTCTAGTGCTGTGTCAAAGCCTCCCTATCGCATGGCGCTAGCAGAGTTGCGAGAACTCAAGACACGGTTGCAGGAGTTGTTGGACAAGGGGTTTATCAAGCCAAGTGTGTCTCCGTGGGGAGTGTCTATCTTGTTCGTCCATAGGAAGGATGGTTGCTCTAACTGTGTATAGATTATCAGATACTAAACCAGATCACGGTGAAGAACAATTATCTCGTGCCCTGCATTGATGACCTGTTCGACCAGTTGTAGTTTGCATCCGTGTTCTCGAAGATTGATCTGAGGTCAAGGTATCACCAGTTGAGGATATGAGACTCAGACATTCAGAAGACTACTTTCCAGACACGGTACGGGCATTACGAGTTGACAGTCATGTTTTTCGGCCTAGCCAATGCACCGACTGCATTTATGGATTTGATGAATAGAATTTTCATCCCTTTTCTGGACCAGTTCGTTGTGGTTTTTGTTGATGACGTGCTGGTCTACACCCCTGATGTTGAGACTCACACCTTACACTTGAGGGCGGTTTCGGATACTCTGAGGCGTCATCAGCTGTACGCCAAATTCTCCAAGTGTGAGTTCTGTCTGAGTGAAGTCATGTTCCTTTGTGTAACATCAGGGCCTGATTATCCATTTATATTTAATAAACCATGTATTATTTGTAATATTGTGTTTAATGGTTTATTAATGGATAATCTGTTGTTTCTTGGTTGTGTGTGGTTGTGGGTGGTTTTCTGTGCATCTGGTTGTGATCTGGGACCAATTTGGAGTCCGGTTGGAAGATGCACAGTTGTCTCGGTTTACGTGCCATTTCTTTCCTTTTCTTTTCCTTCACGCGAGCCTCGTCTTCCGCCACCTTCCCCTGTCCTCTTCTTCTTCTTCCTCTTCTCTCCCGTGACGCAGCGGACGGAAGCTTGTGCCTCCCCATCCCGTCCGACGGGATGGATGGTCGACGTCTTGTGGGAAGGGATGGGGATAAGAAGGGGAGACGGTGGTAGAGCGGAAGAAGGTGTGTGCGCAGTGAGGAGAGGAAGGAAGAAAAGGGGCTGAGAGGCGCGCGATCGCGGGAGGAGGCGGTGAGCTGAGCCATCCGGACGTCTCGCTAGAGCTAGTGGGTGCTTGCTGGAGAGGGGTAAGGTCGCTGGTTGCCTGCGCAAGGTACGCGATCTCCTCTCCTTCCTTTGCCCTGTTTTGGGTTTCATGTGGCTTTTATGCATAAAATCGTAGTAAATGCATGATACTTATGGAAAAATGTGGATAT
>JAMKQA010047722.1:0-16990 GCA_024699735.1 Posidonia australis | reverse complement strand
GTATGTCTAAAGCTGAAGCCTTTTGGTGTTCAACTTCTGTTTTTTTTGGGTGGTTTTAGCTTCTTTTTTTATTGTTGTTGCTGTGCTCGTCCGGTATTAGTGGTTGCTAGTTTTTATTGAATATAATGGTCCAAGCACAGGTTCTATTCTTACTGGGACGTTCTCATGTTTATGATGTTGGATACAATCGCTATGATTATTTGTTGCTTCATGAGCTGCTCAAGGCTCAAGCACTGCATTCATTTGCATTGGCAGATCTCAATTTTTTTCATGGTTTGCAAAGATAGTTAGGGGTACAATGCAAAGGTAAAGAGAATCCAGACCGGTTGTCTATATGAAATTCAATGTTAATCTATAAACTTAAACCTTTTATGAAAACTAAGTTTCTTGATTGAAAGTAAGCGAGATAAGAATCCATCCATCTACTGCTTCATCGTCAAGGATTTTCAAAGCTGTTACATTTGCTGTTGCAGATTCTTCATCTTTGTTTCTTTTTTAGCTCATTCTAGTGGCACCTAGATTACTTAACGGATAGAGGCTGAACCTCCAAATTCATTACTTTGTTTCCGATTCAATAGATACAATTTGTTACTCATGCTTAGAAATTTCATTGACTACATCTGGTTCAATCCAGATTGAGACTGTATATGTACTATTGTTGAGCAGGCATATACTACAGAAAATGGGGGACTCATCTTCTACAAAAGAAATTTAGTGAAAATATCTTTGAAAAGAAAGTAAATAAAATTGTACAAGCTGCAGTTATTCCATCATTACCAGCTTTGCAAGATGCTGCATTGCATAGGAAGGAGATGTGTGAAAATTATGGTTTTACACAAATTGGGGAGCCACTTCCCGAAAATGTTACACTAAAAAATATTATGGATAGCCTACCTAAAAAGGTATTGTATAATATGGCATGTTCAAGTATCTCCATTTTCTTTATTTCCTTGTTTGTTGGCTCACTACTTCCCAAAATTCTGCTATTAGGTCTTTGAAATTGATGACATGAAAGCTTGGAAGTCTGTTCTGATATCTGTAGCTTCATACTCTCTTGGGATTCTACTTATTTCAAAATCACCATGGTTTTTGCTCCCACTTGCTTGGGCATGGACTGGCACTGCAATAACTGGGGTGGGTTTAATTCCCTTTCCCACTGTTTCCTTTTCAGTTTTTATTTCAAAAAATTTCAAGCTTTTGGTTGCAGTCACTTTGTTTAATTTTCTGCCAATTAATCTCTATTTAGTTTTTTTTTTAGTTTTTTGTCATAGGCCATGATTGTGCTCACAAGGCATTCTCAAAGAATAAACTATTGGAAGACATTGTTGGAACACTTGCCTTTTTGCCCCTCATTTACCCCTATGAACCATGGCGATTTAAGCATGACAGACATCATGCCAAAACAAACATGTCAGTATACAATTGCTTTTCATTTTACCTATCTTTTCAGTATGATTTGATTTGAATTATTTCAAATCCTTGTAGAAAAAAAGATTATGCCTATTTCTTCAATGGCTATTTCAGCTAACTGCGACTACTGTTCTTCCTTGCTATTTTCTAGAACTATGAAAACTATACTTTCTCGTTTTTTTAGAAGACATGGAGCATATATTATGTGTTCATGGAATGAGGAAACCACGTACCATAACCCTGTCACATGAGGAAGAAGAATTCTCAGGTAGGGGGTGTGGTTTGGGTGGGGGTTCTTGTGGCCATGTTTCTTTTACCATTCCTTTTCTCTCTGTCTAAAGTCTGGAGAGTCATTCCAGGATAGAGTAAGTGTGTAACTCATCTTCTAGGATAACTGATATGTTTGTATCCCATCCAAAATGGTTTAATGAGAATTTTACCAGGTTGTAAGATTTACTGAATTCTTGGATCCCAAATTAATGCTGGAGAGTTCTTTTATTTGTATCGATGGGACAATGCTTTATGATTACAAATACGGTGGTGATTGTGAAGTTCTTAGTTTTGTATTACTTCACAATAAACATTCTAGGATGGCTTCTTCCAACTAGTGGCACCATGACATGGTATGATGTTGATGACTATTCTAGTTTTTACCTATGATGCGTCTGAAAGATGTGCTGAAGGGTGCCTGACCTAAACACTAGATGATCAAAATGAGAATTGAGACACTTATACAATTTACAGGGGTGGCTTTTTTATTTTCACACCTGAAGGCTATAATGTGGGATGCTTTTGCTTATACCAGGATCATTTGGAATGATTCCACAGTATTCACCATTACGCCTTATAATATTGGTTTGCTTCTATTGGCTTCAACAAATTTCACTCTAGTTAAAAGGAAAATAGAGGTCTGAAGTAAAAACTAGTGTGTCAGTGAAGCTCCTACATGTATTGCGAATTGAAATTGCTATGGGATTAATAACTTTTTTTATTGTTTAGGGGTTCTTGAGTAATTGAACTTCTGCTTTTCTCAATTTGTCCAGGCTGGCTGAAGATACTGCTTGGCACCCTCTATGGAGAGAAGAAATCGTTGGTTCTGCTGCTTTGCGGAAGGGACTTATTCTAGGATATGGTCTATTCCGGCCTTGGATGTCCATTGCTCACTGGTAGAATAGATTATTGCACCATATATTTCAAAGGATTCATTCTTACGAGCATCTAGTCTTTATTACAGTGATTGCCACATTCTTTATGTAACTCCAATTTTTATGATGCATTTGACTTTGAGTTTTTTGATAGGTTGTTATGGCACTTTGATTTGAAAAGGTTCAGACCAGCTGAACTGCAAAGGGTTAAGATAAGCTTGGCATGTGTGTTTTCTTTTATGGCAATTGGATGGCCCTTAATTATCTACAAGACAGGGTTCATTGGGTGGATTAAGTTCTGGTTGATGCCATGGTTGGGATATCATTTCTGGGTACTATTTCTGTCCTTTTTCTCACAAGCATGATCATTTGTCTGTTGGAAATTACACGTGTTCATTTTCTTTTTCATTTGAAATTCTTTAATCTTCATTTAACACTCACCATAAACTTTAGTTTTAGTCAAAATTGTGAACTTATTTAAGTTGTTGCTGTGTCTCTAGATGAGCACTTTCACAATGGTTCATCATACAGCTCCTCACATACCATTCAAAACTTCAGACGAATGGAATGCAGCCCAAGCTCAGCTTGCAGGGACAGTTCACTGCAACTATCCTCGATGGTATGGTTCCATTTTTCTTGGTTGGAATTTAGCACATGATTATTGGTAATGAACGACACATTCGTGTAGTTTATTATTTGTTAGCCAGTGATAATCAATTTGATGCAGAACCAGAATGATCATGAAGTGGTTTCCAACTTTCGTAATTCAAATTTTGAATTTGAAGAGATAGGGAGGAAGTCTGCTAGTTTTAATCTATTAGTTTTAAGATTCAGTCTATCCTATTATATGTAGGAGATTATCTATGTCTATAAAAAGGATTGCAAGGCTTGTGCAGTTTTTCAATAAAATTTCTTGATTGTTTTTTTGAGTACTTTGCAGTAAACTGAAAGTTTCAACTGCAATTCTGTTTGCAAGTAAATGCTTCGGGTTTACTTTTTGCAGATAACCGATTGACATAAGCAGTGCTCTCATTAGCAACACCACCACCCCCCCTCCCCCACCAAAAAAAACGGATAACTGATCTCCACTTGATTTATTTGCACAGGATATTTCTGCATCAGGGCATTTCAGTTTGAACTGTGTGGCATATCCTTGATGTTAATTAACATTAGCTTTCTGTCATTATAAGTCATCATGGCTTCAGTGGATGAGTTGAACATAACCATACAAATAATGATGATGATGATGACAATAATCATTTTGACTTTAACAACATATAATGGTGACAAGTGATCTTAATCTGTATGTGACATGATCGCCTCCGATTATAGCATTATACTTGCTAATGACAGGACAACATGCATTTTGACTAATTGAAGCAAGGTTATGAAGGCACCCAGGCAGCAAGCTGGGGGCCTTGGGCATCTTGATGCCATAAATAAATTAAATAAAAAAAAATATGAAAATTCTAGACTTTCCCTTACATATTACATTATTATGCAAGTATACATTCATATATCCATTCTAAACTCAACTAAACACTAAAAAATTGGTACGTAAAAAAACTAGATTTAAATAAAATACAATGAGATTTCTAAATATGGAAAAGAAAGAAGAAGAAAGATGTGGAGTGGTCAGAAAACACCTTCGGAGTGGTTGGAAATGCCACCAGAATGGTAAAAAGAGGCCATTAGAGGGAGGAGAGTTGCCAAAGGAATACGTAAAATTAATATATGGTTGGCCATTGAAACAACAGCTTGCTTATTACACCTTGGTGCCTACATGGCGCCTAGGCGGGCACCTTAGTAAGTATAGATTGAAGGTTACTTCATGGTTCATCAACCAAGTGTACTAAATGGCCAATTTAAACCTTTGATAGGGTAGAGATCCTTTGTCATCACATCAATGTGCACATTCCCCACCATGTATCTTCAAGGATACCAAGCTACAACCTGTGGGCTGCTCATAAGTCACTCCAAGAAAATTGGGGCAAGGTATTTTTCATCTTCTACTTCACATTCAATGAATAGCTCTTTATCCAAAATGCAAACCTATAAATCTTGATTTATTTTCATGATGTGCAAAAAATGCCTAATACTTCTTTTTTCTGTTGGATTCTTTTTCATTAGTATTTAAATGAAGCCAACTGGAATTGGCGGTTGATGAAGACAATAATAACGATCTGCCATGTTTACAATAAGGAGAAGAATTACATACCTTTTGATGAGGTTACTCCAGAAGCTGCTGGTCTGTTTAGGTTTCTTAGGAAGGTAATGCCCGATTACACATGATTTATTGCGTTATCTAGTTATACAATCTAATTCTTTGGAAAATTTTTGCAAGAAATCAATTGTATTACATATTCCTTGGTTCGAAGGATTTTTTTTTTTTGAAATATAATACAAGTGAAGCCCTTTATTGTGGGTGGTTTTGCTTCCATACCTTAATTGTGTTCTAGGTTCTGACTTCTGAAGCTGCTCATCATTGAAGTGATTCAATACAGAATTGGGCATAAAAATTGACCCCCGTGTTAACTATTTTTGCAGCAATATACAGGAGTTGAGTTTCCTCTTTTACTTTTCTTTACTTTAAATCACAAAACAATAAAAACATTAAAATCAACACCCATCAAGTGTGGAGGACAGTTTGGAGTTAATAATCCACATTGGATGCTAAACCAGAAGCATCTAGGTGTTGGAATGTAGTAAAACATTTCCTCATGCCAATGACTATGGGTGTGACTCATCAGATCAGCAAGAAACGAGTACTGCCACTGGTCTATGTTTGGATGCTGGAAATGAGTGCTGCCATTGGTCATTGGCACATGCCAGTCAGCACCCCCTAAAATCCATGCCTGAAGTATTATTGAGCTGGTTGGATAGGCATGTCTTTATGGGTGGGATGTTTGCTCAGAAAACTTCTTCGTCACAAATTGAATTCTATAGAATCTCCCGCAGATCCAGGACGCCTCAGGTGAAGCTTCAAAAATAAGAAAGCAGCCTGTTGCCTCACGCATCTTCCAGGACCTACATGCACAATGTTTACTTGAGACCAATGTTTCGTGGCTTACAAGTTACAAGTGTTTTTCTTTTAGGACTAGCTGACTCGGATTTTGAAACTTTTATATTGTGTCACATATCGTTCCGGTCAGGATTTTTCGTCCTGATTTGGTTCTAGGTAAATTATGGAGAATTGGTGTGACTCTTGAATCCGGTGAATTCTGTAAATGGTTTTGTTAGAATAATTTGTCAGTCTATTAGATACGGCAGAAGTGGGTGGGTGAGAAACCACTGAACAGGGAAAAGATTTGGAGTACCTCCATATACTAGGGGAGATTTGCAGTAAGTCTTCTTAGAAACTGCGCATGTCTTAAAATATAACAAAAAGGTAGGATTTCTAGGATTTGGTTCCCTCCCACTTTACAAAAGAAAGGCACCACGCATCTGAAGGAATAAAGGAGAATCAGACGGTATTCAGAATGAAAATAGACTGGAACACTTCTTTTGTGGTAACCAACCGGAACCCTTTACAAGAAGAAACACTCGTGTTTGTTTGGTTTCTCACGACTGATATTTCAATTAGGTAACACGTCAAAAGGTACTGCAAGTCTCATTAGTTCACACTTCAACACCAAACCAACCCCAATAAAGGAGTTGGCGAAGGTGCTGTGGTACAAATTCTCTCTGCTAAACTAATTGAGTACAAACATTAAACAACAAAATCCACTCTCTTGTCCTGTTTTAATGCTAAATGAGAGACCTGTTGTTGTTAACAACTAGATTACCTATGAACAATGTAGAACATCAATAGCCTACATAATTGGAGAAAGGGGGAGTCTGCCATACATCAAACACATTCTCCTCACTGTGAAGAGCAAACAATCTTTCGCCGCCGATTGAGAAGTCGCATATGGCTTCACCTTTGCTGCTCTTCAAGCGTGAAGTGAGCACCCTTTCCGGCCCACAGAACACAGAGATGCTGTCATTCATGGATGAGAAAAGTTGACCCTTGTACATGGCCAACTTTGGACAGCAAAGCTCCTCGTCCGCTCTCTTTCTTTTCATCAACCGACTCCTCGAGCTCCACCTTATGCCCCCGGCATTGCTTCGTATATCCATAAACCCCAAGTCATCATATTGATTAACTACACAAATTGACCGGCCGTCCTCCATAGCAATTGCATCAAGCACCCTCTTCTCATCGACAGATGCAACAATCGTGCTGGCATCCGACCACGACCATGCCATGTTCTTGTCTCTAAAATCCAGCAAACCAATGTAACAGTAATCTGTCTTGGGGAACAAAGTTGCAACCATCAAACAATTGCTCCCGTTCAACCATTGGAGCTTATCGGCATCGCCAAGAAAACACCCTGGTGGCTCGTAGAAGAAATCGTTCTGTTTTCCAGTGATCTGATCCCAAGCACCGATTCCGTGCTCGTTACACCTCCCTTTGCAACTTGCAAAGATCTTGTCATCTGAGCTGAAGCTCAGAGCTCCGGCAGTGAAACTCTTGAATTGGTTATCATGTGACACCTGAAACCTGTGCCTCAGCTCGCTGGAGGACGAGGAGAACACTGCCATTCCACCATCGGCCTTGCCAAGGCGTTCGGCCGCGGTGATGACAATCTTATCGGAGTCAATGTAGCCGACGTCATTGACACGTTGGTAGTCGAGGGTGATTGGCCGGTGCTGCTGGAGCATCCAATCATAGATATGAACAAAGCTGCCGTGCGCGACGCAGCAGCCGCCATCAGGGCCTGCACGGATGGCGGTGCCGTCGCCGGGGGCCGTGCCGGAGACGGAATTGGAGAATCGCAGCAAATTGCCGTCGAACGGACCCCACTTGGCGGCACGGACGTGATCAAGGAGGCCGTAGAAGAGCGCCTCACGGTAAAGGAGAGGCTCCGGGAGTGTTGAAGGTACATGGAGGGAGCCCGTCCGGAGGAGGTCGAGGAGAACGGCGAAGCACGTCGGGTTCCGGTCGATGAAGTACTCGCCGGCGCCACCAGTGGGGTTCCAGTTCTGATCGAGGAGGGCGCCGAGCATGGAGTGGCGGCCGGCGGCGGCGATGGTTGTGGTGGTGGTCTCGAAGATTTTGCCTCCGACGTTGAATCGAACGCGGTCTTTGTTGGTCGTGGCCATTGGGTGTTTGAATCAAATTTTTACATACCCAAAAGGAGAAATCGAATTCAAATTGCTTGGATGATGTCAAAATCTCGTCTTTTTGGGTTTCCGCCGGAAGAACAGTCGGAAGACCTCGAAACCAGTGGACGAAGCGGAGGTGGAGAGAGGGATGATCGACTGTCAGCGTCTTTGGTCAAATCTCACGTACCCAAATAGTGAAATCGCCGGAAATGTGCAAAGCTTTTGTCAAAATAAATTCTCTTTGGCTTCAACCTCCAGATAAGCGGAGGAAGCTGAGACAAGAGGGCAACCGGATGAAGCAAAAACTAAATTGACAACCGAGGAGGATTCTGATGGGAGGCAGCATCTGAAGAGAGGAGGATGCTAGAAGGAGGAAATTTTGGATTTGGGTAATGAAAGGAGGAATTCAGACGATGGGTTCTATTTGGGTACCAATTGCTTCCTCACCAACTTCTACGGTTGTACCAATCTGTCAATTGTGGCTGCTGCTTCTGTTCTGTTTCTGTTTGTTGCTTGGGAGGCTTCTTATTATGGAATGGAGTAGAAGAGCGGAAGGGAATTGGGTCCCTCACACAACCCAAAGTTTGAAACTTGTCGATTAAACAAAGTCAGAGATTTGGATGGTTTTCGTGGTTAGTTGTAGGGAGGAGAGTTCTGGATCGCCTTCCCATGTCACCTCAGCAGAGAGCGCCATGTCCCTTCTGTTCCCTGATGTCATAGTAATCTCGTAGAACTCAGAGACAATACAGATGGAAAATTGCAAGAAACCAGGGAGTTCGATTTGAGAGGAGAAATCTATCTTGTCTCCGGCGGTGTTGGACAATGGAGGATAATAGGACATAAATGCAACGAATAAATTGTTGGGGAAATAATATTCGGTGGATGGCATAGATTACCTGCATCTGATGTCTACTTTTTCCGTCTCGATGGTAACGATATTGCTCAAGTTGATGGCGTTGTCTTTTGATGAGGAGTCTGTCCAGTCCTCAGCGATTTGAATTGGTCAGTGTTGGTTGAGTACTCGGAGGTTTCAATGTTGATTTTGTGGTTGACTTTGACTAGACTCCAAGTCACTGTTCAAATTTAACCTCTTTTTTTGCCTTTTCCCACCCCCCCCATTTCTCATTTGTTCACTAGAAAAAGACGAGTAGCCAACTTGGACGATTATATATTTATACGTGACTTGCACGTAAAAAAATTGATTGTCTTTCTTCTATAATCTGCTTTATGGATGATTATTAGGATTAGTTTTTTTCTAAAAAAATTATTTATTTCTAAAAGACTGAACCAAACACTTTTTCTTATACCAAATTATTTTAACAAGTAAAACATTTAATTCTAAAAAGTTAAACCAATCATCTTTTTTTTACATCAGATTATTTCAATAAGTCAGTTTATTATTTATGCATAGAAACTTTCGAATTCTCGCTACAATCTTCTTCTTTGTTTGGTGATTAGTTTCAACAACAATTACACTTCCCATGGCATAAAAAGATCTTGCAATTGTATAATCAAAGAAATCAACGTCAGGTAGAACATAATTAAACTTTGGCTGGAATCTCAAGTGCTTGCCTAAGATCTCACATTAAGAAAAGGCAGACGTTAAAGTTCTTTAGATGTTCTTCAGTTTACACACCGTACCGTTTTGAGAAGCACTATTGGTGAAGGCCACGACTTCTTCAAAATTGCAATGCTTGACTTAGCTATTAGACGTACAGTCATCTCATGCATTGTATGAAGTCAAAGTTAAAAATGGTTTACAATTGAAATGTGTACGCAAGTATGTGATTGCTGTTGTCATCAGGTACGCTTAATATGGCTAATTATAATGTAAACATGAATAACATGTAAAACAATATCTATGTTGAAATAAAATTTCCAGAGGATATGGAAAGATCTTACTTATGTATGACTAAAACTTTTTTAATAAAACTATCTATGTGTTCCATTAAGGTGTATTATCAAACACTGACACTTAACCTGTTTTTAAATGTAGAATTAGAAAAATAGAAATAAGTGAAAAGTAGTATAAATATTCTAATAGTGTTGCTATTCAGTTTGGAAGTGATTTCCTTTTAAAGGCAAATAAGTATGTATAGAAAAATATTCTAGTTTGGGTAAAAAATGGAGTATCAGAATAAGTGGAAAATATGTAAATTAATAATAATTAACTTGATTTTCAATATATGTGTGTGTGTAGACAAGAGATCAGTTGCATCTTCCCTCCAATTAACAGATTTGAGAGAAGTTGCTTAATCATGGTTAGATTGGAATCCAATGGTTACTTAAGAAAACCACCATTATGGTTTGAGTGATTTTGGTTTTGTTTTTTTTATTAAAATGATCAGTTGTTTTGCTTTGAATTTGATAGTTTTTATTTTGAGATTGAATGAGATGGATTTCTGATTTGAATGTTTCCGATTTTTTCGAGTTTTTTTTATTGATGCCTAAGTAAGGTATGTCACGTTGTACCTTTCGTGTATTGAGTTTGTCATAAACAAATAAGGTAAGTTATTATTGAATTTGTTATGTTACGTCTGTTAACTTGAGTTTACATTTTTATTTGGATAGTTTCCTTTTTTGTGGGTAGTAGTTATTGTGATTAGTAGTTATGGTGGGTAGTTTCCTTATATTATACGTGTAGTTTTTATTATCATTGATTTAATAATTCTTCAAATAATGTAATTTATTTACATTTGTTTGTAGATTAGATGGATGTTTATGGACAATTGTATTTTTTTGTGGAGCCCACCAGAAAATTAAACATTTGGTTGGCAATAGTGTTTAAGAGAAATATTTCGTTGGAAATACTATTTTCCAAAACAGTAATACTGTTTTTGTGTCAGATTTGTGACTCTTAGTATTAAATAGTAATATTATTTCATAGTATTGCACAGTTTATTATCATAGATTTAGGGATTCCTCAATTAACGCATTTTATTTACATTTTTTACAGATTAGATGGATGTTCATGGACGAACCAATTGTGTTTTTTGTCTACCCTACCGGAAAATTTAACATTTGGTTCGTGATGGTGCATAAGAAGCAATATCTCGTTAGAAATACTGTTTCTCAAAACAATAATACTATTTACAAAATTGTTTAGTGATACTATTCACATTCAAGCATTATGTAATTCAGTAATACGAAACTAATTGATGTAAATACAAAACTTAATTTAGTATTACTATTTACGAAAAAGCATCAAATATCACGAAATAGTATTACGATTTTGTATACAAACAAAAACACATGAAGCAATGCACAAATCAAACATCAGATATTGCAAAGGCGGAGACTTTAGGAGCAAAGTCGACGTCTTGGGACTCCTCGAACGACTCCACCACCATCTGTAGCATCTTGGACAACTTTGGGAGGAGGAAGTCGATTGTGGGGGCGAAGAGGAGGAGCATCCACCAGGACCGCATCAACTTCTTCCGGATCGAGTTCTAGAATTTGCTCCTTCCGTGACGACTCCACCCCACCACTCTCCTGTGACACCGCGTGCTCCTACTCGCACGAGGAGGCGATGACTATAGATCTAGAGGGCATGGGTTGGGGCTGGGGCTAAGGTTGAGGCAGCGGGACCTAGAGAGGATGGGGAGAGGAGACCAGGAACGGCGGCTATTTCCACAATAGCAGAGGGGGGCGACAGTCTACTGGTTCCACGTGCTGTTGCAGCGACGACGACGGTCTGCTGGTTCCATGTGTTGTTGCGGCGGTATGCTGGAACGGTTGCCACCTCTACCACCGGTAGCAGAGAACACCTAAATCACCCTTTCCTCTGTTAGCTTTGTTCCCACCTCTTTCCTCCATTATTCCCTTTCAACTCCCTATTCAGTTTTCTCATATATTTTTTTCCATCACTATTACTGCTGATAGTAGAATTGGATGAAAAGAACACGATCATCTTGGAAGAGGGGGGGAGAGAGAGAGTGTGTGTGTGTGTGCGTGTGTGTGTGTGGGGTTGGGAGCGACAGAGATGTATGGGAGAGGGGTTAGTTTTAAGATGTGGAGGGAGGAGAGGGGATGGAGGGATTTTTAAATATTTTTTATTTTTAAATTCTAAAAAAGTAAAAATTAGAAATCAGTTTTTGATTTTCATCAAAAGTGGTTTTGTATGGATGGTTAGGATTTAATCATATATGTTGGGTATATTGAGGGAAGATGTAATAGATCTATACTATATATATATATATATATATATAATTTAAAGTATGTATACATCATATTATATATTTATTAATTTTTAAACAAAATATAAACATACCGTATATATACATGTATTAGAATAACTTTATTCTATCCTACCTGCAGAATAACTATTCTAGAATAAGTAAATCAGAATAGGAATTACTATTCCAAGTTTATTCTGATTTTTATTTAACGAAACAAAATAGTAATTCCTATTTTGAAGTTGTTACAGATACTATTTTTGGAATCAGAGAGGGGCTTAAGACATTATTTGGCCCCTACGTTGCAATAAGTTTTAACTAAACCGCTCCCAAGCATTAGCGAGAAAGAGTCTTGATGCGAGTACTTGCAATTGATTATAAAAGAATTACCACTAAACGCCTTCCAATCTATTTCTTATAGATAAATAACAGAGTCAAACTTTGATATTCATGAAGCACACAATTAGCCTCTTTGTCCTCCAAGAGGTCATATGATCCTTTCTTTCTTGTTTTCCAAGAAGATGTAGACCTACGTAGTCACAAATAAGAAACTTTTACACCAAATTATCACTCTCTAATATGATATTTGTAGACACCCCGATTTTACAGTCACTTGGCAGCAGACTCCTCTAGAAGATGCTCTGGTTGCGATCACCAAAACCCTCAATTTTCAAACCTAAAATCTAAACCCTAGCTCCACCAAAACCCTTAAGCCCACACAAGCCCTGTCAGGCCCACACAAACCCACTCTAACCTAATCAGAGCAAGAAACAATAATTAAGAATTAAAACAAAACGAAAGTCATTTAAAACACTTAAAATTCAATTAATTAAACAAAAACCCTAATTCAAGTCAAAATTAAATAAAATTCACTTAAAATCTAATTAATCAAACAAAAACCCTAATTCAAGGCAAGACTAAATAAAATCCACTTAAAATCCAATTAATCAAACAAAAACCCTAATTCAAGTCAAGTCTAAATAAAATCCATTTAAAATCCAATTAATCAAACAAAAACCCTAATTCAAGTCAAAATTAAATAAAATCCACTTAAAATCCAATTAATCAAATGAAAACCCTAATTAAAGTCAAAATCCATTTAAATCATTTAAAACCCTAATTAATTAAACCCAAAACCCTAATTAAAATCCAAAACCCTTAAATTAAACCCAAAACCTAATTAAAACACAAAAAAACCGAATTAAGCTAAAAACCCCAATTAAAATTCAAAAACCCTAATTAAACTAAAAACCCTAATCGAAATCTAAAACCCCTAATTAATACACAAAATCCATAATTAAACTAAAACCTTAATTAAAATTCAAAATCCTAATCAAAATCTAAGAACCTAAAACCTTAAATAATTAAAATCCTAAAAACCCCAAAGTAATTAAAAACCTAAAAAACCCTAATCTAAAACCAACTAATTAAACCTTAAGTTACAAAATCAAAAACTTAATTCAAATCACAAAACCCAAATAAAAACTTAAGAATCAAAACCCTAAAATCCCTAAAAAAATCCCAAAACAAAAAACCTAAAATAATTAAAGCCCTAATTTAAAATCAATTAATTAAACCTTAAATCACAAAATCAGAAATTTAATTAAAATCATAAAACATAAATAAAAAGCCTAAATCTAAAACCCAAAATCTATTAAAAACCTTAAAAACAAAACCCTAAAACAAAACAAAAAAAAACTAGAAAAACCCTAAAAACCCTAAGCCCATTTGCTAAGCCCAATGCATTCTTCAATCACAAACCTTATAAACTCAAAAAAATAATTCCGACAACAACTCCGACGACCCCCGCAATCTCCGACGACAACTCCGACGGTCAATCCGAAGATTTCCAGAGCTTATCCTCCTTTCCCGTGATCTCCGGACCTTCCTCCTTCGTCACGCGCTCGATCCAACGGCGCCCAATCCATGAGGAGGATGATTGACGACGGGAGAAGGCTGGACCAACGTTTAAAAACATCTCGCCGCCGACTGACCAGGGGGATCCTTGCTTCCAGCCTCTCCAAGCGCGATTCAACCCCCAAAAGCGAGCACTCAATCCACCCTTGAGGGCTAGCACTTTCTCCACAATCCAAACCTCTTCCTCTAGCCTTTTTTTCTGAAACCTAGAACCCCAGTCACCGTCGCTGGAGCATCAACTCAGAGAACCGCCGTCGAGCTTCACCTGCAAGTCACACCTTTCGATTAGGTAATCCCCTTTTCTTGTTCATTTGTTATCTTTTGTCTTAGGTCCCTTAGTTCCTGTAAGTTCCTTGGGTTGCGTTTCAATGGAGACGTGCCCCTATGCGCCGTCGACCCCCTCTGGCGATGGGTTCTCTGTCGCCGGTGAGGTCTTAGGCTTCCTGATCCCAAGCGAGGCTCTGTGGGCCTCTCCTCTCTCCTCCTATTCCTTCCTCCTCCCCTCCTGATCTCCCTCTGCTCTGGAGGAGCCTTTCTGGTGTCCACGTTGCTTGCCGTCGTCGTCCGTTGCCGTCGTCCACCGCTCCTTCGCGGTAGAAGCCACTGGAGATCTCCCGACGCCCTCGCTCCGCACCACCGCATTAGGAAGCTTTGCCCCGCCGCCACGAGTCCCCCCAAGCACCCGCGTCGCCGTTCTAGGCTCTAGAGCCTCGTCCCCACCGCCGTCTCGATCGTCATCGGAGCCTGCGAAGGGGGAAACATCCCAAGCCCTTCCAGCCACGCCCATGACTCCATAGAGCCTCACTGCGATGCCCTAAAGCCTCCCTGATCTCCGCTGCGCCAAGCCACTGCCTCGGGATGCGCCTCTGTGGAAGTCCCTGTTGCTGAAGAAGAACGCCAATGAGGGGGGATTGACAGCACATTCAAGCAGTCGAGAGCCCCATCGACACCATTGGATCTCCCCCCATCTCCTCGTCCAGTTTCTCAGCCTTTCGAATCGCCGATCAGTCACTAGGAGAGCTCAGGTGGACTCCCCCAAGCCGTCGTCGCCGACGATCTTCGAATCGTCGGCGGTGGCTGCTAGTTTTTTTGATTTTTGATAGAAGTCCTTTAACTTATTTAATTGTTACAAGTAGGTTCTGGATTTTATCTCTTTAGTCCCTGAGCTTTAAATTTAAATGACATTTGTTTAGTTTTACTGTAAATATTGCATTCTTTATCTTGTTTCTTTTCAATTGTATTTTTAGTTCTGTTTATGCATGTTTCATCACACTTAAACCCTTGCATCCATGTTTCCTTTATAATTAGGTCCTGATATTTTACTCTGAGCCTCTAGAACTTTTAAAAATGAGTTTTCTTTGTGAATTTTGCATGCTGACCCTAAGAAATTTCATAATTGCACTGATTAACATAAATGCTTAATTCTTATCACATCCAGGCCCTGTAAATTTGCATGTAGGCTCCTAAGTTCTTAACATACAATCCCTAAACATAGGAAATTTGCATCTAGACCCCTAGATTAATTTTAAATCTATCATTTAGGGTTTTAATTGTTGTCTCATATGTTTTTGATATTTTTCACATATTGCATTTCATATTTTGCATTATATTAGGTTCCATTTAAAAATCATGTTTTAACTGTGAATTAATCTTTAGTTTCATATTTTAATCACATTTGCACTTATGTGTAAATTTTGTACAATAGACCCTAAGTTTTCAGGAAATTACAAAGGTATAATTTTCACACATCCTAATGCCACATTTTCATTTGATCCATCATCTGCATATTAGAATAGAAGTCATCGAATATATTTTGTTCCAGATTTTCATCCTTTTTGTGAATTTGACATTTTAGTCCTTGTGTTTCTCCTTTATTGTGTTTACATCATTTCGTTGTTTTTCCTCTTCATGTTTTCTTGCCAGTAACATTTTCTGGACATTTTGCACACATCTTGATATATCTCAGACCATGCATCACCCCCATATATGCATTTATCACAGTTGGCCATTAAAATGACCAAATTGCCCTTGTGCCATTAATTCATGCACCTGTATGTTAGTTTTTGCACTCAGTCTTGCATAATTCTTATCCAAGTCATTCCTTAGCACTTTTTATACACTTAGGTATACATCCATGCATTTTATATAGTTTTTGTCACATTTGCATATCAGTCCATCTCTTTTTAGCGAGCCTGCATTTCATGTGTTCCTTTTAGGGATTTTTCTTCACTTTGTTTTTGGAGTCCCTCATCTGACATTCGATCTGATTTTCTTTACTCCTATGTTTTGGGTTTTTTTTTGTTTGATTTGGATTTCATTGCCTAAGGACATACACGAACTGACCAAAAGGTCCACATTAGCCCACTTACGGATTATTTCTCCTTTTTGATTTTCACGACTTTTTCCATGATTCCGATGACTTGGGTTGACCCCACTTTTTATCTTTTTGATGTCAGTATGATTTTTCGAGGCGTTCTTTCCAAAAATATCATCATTTTATGAGAATTTCTTCACATGTTACGGTTTACCTGTTTTATGCAGACTTCTTTGCAGTTTTCCTATCTTGATTTCCGCGATACTTTCTTTGATTCTGATGACCTGAGTCGGTTGCATTTTTGACTTTTGTGAGACTTGTATAATTTTCCGAGCCATTCTTACCAAAAACCTTGTCATTTCATATGATTTTCTTTGTCGTGTCGTTTTTCATGATTGCGATATTTATGTGGATTTCTTCACAGTTTTCACATACCATTTTGCACATCCGTCCAGTATTGTCTTGGCATTCATAGTAGCATGTTTAGAGCATGATCTAGGCTTAGCAATCATTTATTTAGCCTTTAGCAAGCGAATTAGACTAAAATTACTGAGTTTCACGGACGTGCGGGGGTGCCTAACACCTTCCCCGTGCATAATAGGAATCCTTACCCATCCTATGGTTTGTAGACATTTAGTCTTCACATTTGCATCTCATGCGTTCATCCTTTGTGGTTTGTTTGTAGTTTTCTTCGTCTTTCCCTTAAAAGACTAGGTGGCAACTCCTTATCTTTTTCTGTGACCGTGCGCGACCAACCCGGAGAGGAGGAGGGGTAGGGAGGAGACCACAGCCATGCCAATGGATGGCGAAGGCGCAAGGATAAAAGAAAAGAAAATAGGAGTCGCCACCTAGTCTTTTAAGGGAAAGACGAGGAAAACCAT
>JAMKQA010047721.1:0-14897 GCA_024699735.1 Posidonia australis | reverse complement strand
TTGCATGATTTTTCATGTTATGGTTTTCCTTGTCTTCCATAATAGACTAGGTGGCGACTCCTGCATTTTGCATTTGTTTTATTTTTCGACGTGATTTTGCCGACCGATTTCGCATTCTTTTGCGGAATCTCCTCGCCGGCATGGTTACAGAATGCATGCAAAGATTTATAAGTTTTTGTTGTAATCTTGTGATCAGGGTGTTGAATGCTGGGGTTTCCAGCGTTCAACATTGAATGTTGGCTTTCCAACGTTCAACACCCCTAGTCGCTAATGTATGCATAAGTAGTGCTTTGTTGTGGAATTTGGAGTAGTTAACCGTTGGTTTAGAATATTAGTGATGCTATTTAGTCAAATAATGACCCAATAACAAAATGATTAAAGATTGGACTTTATATAGAGTGATTTAACGAAGGTTTTGGGACCAAGATTGTTAAATGTAGGATTCCTTGCATTCAATGTTGAACATCGGCTACTCTGTGTCCAACACCTAGCAGTGCATGATTGGTAGTTTTCCCTTAGTATGATCAACCAATAATGAACATTAATGAGTTGGAAAAACATTAGCTAGGGATTTAGGGATTTGTCTAAAATAAATTAGCAAGATCACTCTATGTTGTAAATAGAATGGTAAATTATATAACTTAGAAATACTAGAATTACCCCTAAATGGTTTAGATAAATTATAGGGATTGCAATTACCCTAGGATTTGATGGGTTTGGCCATGCAAACTGCTTAGATTACAAGGCTTTTGTTTTAGTCCTTGTGTAGTTCTCATGGGTTCGTCTCTAGCCTTGATTGTGTGTTTTTCCTTAGTTATGGTTTAGATGTGGGTTCTATTTTGAAATAGTTTTGGTGTGTGCATTCATGAAGGTTTTAAAAGGTTTTTTGAAAGAACTGTTGAATGAATTGGATAATTGTTTTTCTCCAAAAGGATTTAAAGGAAATGTGGTTTGAGCTTGTGGTGTTTTGAAAAGTGACTTAAAATGGTTTCAAACTGGTTTGCAAAAGAGTTTTGAGAACAATTGCATATACCTTGCAAAAGTTTTGGGAAATGTTGTGATTCTTGTGTGTGGTGAGACCAAGAGGCTGAGGCAAGTACTCGTCTAATCTTAGAGGTATGATACTCTTAAATTGTCGTTCACAAGGCTGAGGCTAAGCTTCGTAGGTCGTGGTATCGGCTGGACTTGGAGATATGATACTCCACTTGTTCCTAGTGCCAAAGACCTAGGGTATTGTGGCAGTGGACCTAGGGGGTATGAAACCTTTAAGTAGCTCCATGATACGTCGTATAGTCCGACTACTAAGGTTTTGTAGGAACCACGTAGCTGATAGACTATACCTACATGGTGCAGTGAGACCCTTGAGTGGTCAGGGACGTGTCTTAGGTCGTGGTTACTGAATTTTGGTCCAAGGAGTGAGTCTCGTGACTGTGAGCTATGGTATTGCAAGACCTGAGGTACGGTAGACCTGGA
Organism: Posidonia australis; assembly: GCA_024699735.1. Lineage (NCBI taxonomy): Eukaryota > Viridiplantae > Streptophyta > Magnoliopsida > Alismatales > Posidoniaceae > Posidonia > Posidonia australis. The sequence continues at coordinate 13,424 of JAMKQA010047721.1, read as the reverse complement.
CTACCCTTAGTGCCAATGTTGGTCAGATTTAGTGTTAGAGTCCCTAGGTGCACGAGCACCAGGGGCGTCATGAGGGCACACCTCGTGCGTATGTCTTGAGAACATGGTGAGGCTACGGTCGAGGCGATGGGAGTCCTACAGGGGATTGTAACATCTCGAACCTTGACTTTCTTACTTAATTAAGATTAATAATAATTGATTAATGATTGAGTTATTTGGGTGAAGGTTGCAAGCTTTGGCATGTTGTGACTTGAGAGTTTGCCCTAGGCTATGGAGGTTTGTTGGCGCATTTGGGAGGTGGTTCTTTGTTTGCATGAGTAACATGGACGTGGCAAGTCGCGTGGTTTGGTCTCGTGCTATGACTTCCATCCCTTCTTTCTTTCCTTCCTTTCTTTCTTTTCTTTTTCTTTTTCTCTCTCTCTCCTCTTTTTCCCTTCCTTCTCGTGCCTTCCTCCACATGCCTCTTCTTATTCTTCTCCAACAAATGAGTAAAGGGGAGAGAGAGAGTGGAGAAGAGACGAGAAGGGGGAGTTGAGATAAGGAGATGGCTGGAGAAGAGAGGAGACCACTACTGCACCGCCATCGAGAGGAGGAGCAAAAGGATGGAGTAGAGAAAGAGGGTGCTAGAGGAGAAGATAGGAGTTGCCATTAGAGGAGAGGTGTTTCACTAGTGGTCGGGCACAACTCAGAGGCACTGGTGAGGAGGAGAAGCTCGTTGATGGGGCATCTAGATCGCCGAAGTCCTCTAAAAGGCATGTGTCCCTATCTTTTTCCTTTCTCTCTGTTTAGGGATAAAGGGGTTGATATGATGCATTGATGGTAGAAAAATTATGGGATGGCAAGGAATAGCTCGAATATATGCTTGGGTGTAGATCTTGTGATTTGACTGATTTATTGTGGATTTTTGGTCAATTTTTGGGGTTGTGCTTTAGTGAATGTTAAATGTGATTCATGATGTTGTGATTTTATTGCATGAGCTCTACTTAATGGATTTTATTGAAACTTGTCATGATGAAAATAGACTTGGGAGACTAGGAATGTGGAATTTTGTAGGATTTCGACGATCATTTTTTGGAGTGAACGGCCACTTTTCTGAATTTCGTCTGATTTGGCATACCAAATGGATTTGGTGTGCCAAATCAGGGATTTTTGGCATGCCATTCTGTGTCGGTATGTCGTTTTGGCTGTCAGGTTTTCTTTTGGTCCTTGGTTCGGTTTGCCGATTAGGTCTGGCATATCAAATTGTTTCCTTGGTTTGGGACCTATGTGTGGGCTCGATCGACTAAAAGATTTTGGTTTGCCGAACAAGACCCTAAACTCGTTGTAGGATTTTTGAGGGTTGATTAATATATATATATATATATATATATATATATATATATATGTTAATCTTAGTGAGGTGATATTTAACACAATAATGATTAAGATAATCTCCAGATTGATCTAGGGTTTGCCTAAAGTGAGCTAGAAAGGAATCTTGGAAGTGTGGATAGATTAAAAGACAATATTACTTAGATGTATTGAGTCACTTCCCTAAGGGTTTAGAATGGAAAATAGGGAGCATGATGTCGTCCCTAGGTCTAGTGTTGGTTGGTTTGGTGTGTGGTGCATTGAAAGAGTATTCAGTGACACAGTTCTTAGTGTTTTGACTCTGATCTGACTGTGTTCTCGAGGGACACAAGTTAGTAGGTGACCTACACCTTGATACCAAAACTTTGGGTTCTGATTGAGGTTTTGTGTTGTTGTTCAGTCTAGCAAGTCAAGCAGGACTTTGAGATTGTTGCCTTGGCTTTGGTCTGGTTGTTTGGGTTTGACAGGAGAGTTGTCCAGGCTTCGTTTTAAGCTATGATTCTAGTTTCAAATTGTGTGTAGCTTTAGGCCTAGTGTTTTTTAATATTTCTGAAAGGTATTTAAATGTTTTTGAAATGAATTTTGAAAAGGATTTTGGAACAAAGTAATGTGTTTACTTAAAAGAGGTTTAAGTGATTGTGAAAGAAATCCCAAAGTGGTTTGAAAAGTGGTTTTCCAAAGGAATTAGTTTCCAAAAGGATTTAAAAGTGTAGCCTGGAGTTGGTTGTATTCTGATGGTGTTTCTAAGGTGTTTTAAAATGATTCCAGAAATGGTTGAAAGTGATTTCCAAAAGAATTTGGGAAAAGACCTACATAGTTTGCAAACATGTTTTCAAATGTTTTCCTGAGCTTTCTATTTGCTGAGGCCAAGAGACCAGCAGGGCATGTTGTTGGGACTAGAGGTTGTGATGACATCCTTGAATGGTCACGCATGTTACCTATGGTGAGACCAAAGACCAAGAAGCTAAGGTAAGTGTTCGTAGGATCCTAGAAGTATGGGACTCCTGGATTGTCGTTCACGAGACCAAGGCTGAGGTCCGAGGGTTGACATCCTAGCTAGACATGGAGATATGAGACTCCATTTGTTTCGGATGCCGAAGACCCAAGGTACTAACTTGTACACTGAGGTACGTGACTACGAGCCTATGGAGTATGAAACCTCTGTGTAGCTGGACATGGCACCCTAGTAGTACGGGTACTGAGATTGAGACTCTATTGGGCCAGTTGAAAGAGATCGAGGTTACTCCTTTATGAGTTTGTGCTAGTAGGGCCTAGGATGAGAGTCATCAAGTGTCCAGGCATACAAGGGCATCATAAGGAGATGCATTCCCATGCTAATTGAGACCTATGAGGTTGATAGTGAGGCCCATTGGCCAGGGTGGTGGTATGCCCACACGGGGACTTCCACCACGGCAGTGCAAACACTATTGGTCGTGCTTCAGTGGATTGCTTGTATCTAAGTTTAGGTTGCTTGGCACCAAGCAGCACGACACACCAAAGAGAGGCCAATTGGACAAGACAGGTGATTGTAGCCATTCATGGCAGTGTAGTGAGTCCAAGGTCATGCTCTAACTACTGCTTGTGGCCAGTGTTTGTTGTAGCTTGTGATTTTCACCTGCGAGGGGCGTTGTGTTGTTTTTGCCCGTAAAGGGCGTTTTGTTGTTTAAGCATGCGAGGGGCGTTGTGTTGTTGAGCCTGCAAGGGATGTTGTGTTGTTTGAACCCATGAGGAGCAGTGAGTGGTTGCTCTAGTAGGTGACATTGAGGTTTCAAAGTTGGGGAGTAGTACCTATTTGGTGATATGATTGTATGTTTGACTGAGTAGAGTCTCAGTGTCTATGTGGTACTCCCTAGTGGTTGTGGACTTGATTTGGCAAGAGTGTCCATTTCAAGTATGCATAAGTATTAACAAACATGCATATGGTTTGAAAGAAGGAAATGGTTTTGAAAGACATGAAAGTGGTTTTGAAATGAAAGAAAGGTTTTCCAAAGGCATGTTTTCAAGGACCTACTTTCGTAAAGCAAGACTATGTTGCTCCACTGTGGTGTTGTGGCATCTATGGGAGGTGCCAAAGTGTGTGTTTTGTTGGGGCAAAGAGTTCTACCCCATGGTTGTGTGCAACATCCGAGAGTGATGCCAGGATAGTGTGGGTTTAATGGAGGCATGTGCTGGGTGACCTTTCAATGGTCACTCATACGTGTTTTGTGGTTGTTTTCTCAGGCAATGGATAAGTTGTGGAGTTCGCTAGTGGCTCGGAGCTGGAACCAGTCGACCACTCGTCAAGGATTCTTGGTAAGTAGTTAGTTTAGTTTAATTCAGTTAATAATTCATTTATTTATGCTATTTACTATTGGACATAAACTTAATAGACAAAAAAAATCGTAGCTAGACTTTTGGTAATGGCTCGGGGTCGGGACATTATAGGGGTGGTCCACCACGATACTGTAGTTGAGAGAAGCTAGAGGCTTCAACAATTGCTTGTGGCTAGTGTTGATTACTTGGCGTCAAGCAACACGACTTGTGAGGCTTATGAGTCGAGACGAACAGTTGTGACTGTTCGTGGCAATGCAGTAGATTCGGAGACCTCATCTTTGACAGCTGCTTGTGGCTAGTTTTTGTTGAGACATTGTGGCTTCCACTCATATGTGGCATTGTCGCCTTGTGTGTTTTTCACCATGAGTGGCGATGTGACTTTGTGTGGTTTTCGCCCTGAGTGGCGTTGAGATTTAAAATAAGGAATTGTGTCGCCCATTGTGGTTTGTGTGGTTTTCACCCTTGTGTGGCGTTGTAGTTTTCGCCCATGAGTGACGTTGTGGCTTGTGTTGGTTTTTGGAGCATGGCTTCTAAATTGACTTGAATTGAGATTTTGTGTTGGTGTGGCACTATGGTGTAGTTGTGAGCTTGATTTGGCAAGTGTGGCCATTTCAAGTAATGCATAAAGGTTTTGAAGCATGCATATGATTTTGAAAGAAAAAGGAAAAGAATGTTTTCAAAGACATAGTTTTTAAAAGGATTGTGGTTGTAGGGTAATAGTGTATTGCTCTATTGTGGTGTTGCGGCATGTATGAGAGATGCCAGTGTTGTGTGCATGCATTAGGTGGAATGTGTGCTAGGTAACCTTTTAGTGGTTACTGACGTATGTTTTTGTTGGTGTTTTTCGTAGGTGCAGGATAGGAGTGGGAGTTTACTAGTGCATGTAGAGCTAGAGTCACTCAACCATACATCAAGGATTATGGTAAGTGTTTAATAATTTAATTATGTGACTTACCATTTGCTTTTCTTGGGTGGTACGACAGGCTAAAGTCATAATCTTTAAGGTACTCCACCTATCTTCTCTATCTCATGTTCAAATCCTTCTACGTAAAGGTGTACTTGAGGCGCCAATGATTTGTGAATGCTTCAAACTATTCGTCGTATAAATAGTGCCTCCAAATCTTCAAGGCAAAACTACTACAGCCTTTTCTAGATCGTGGGTGGGGTAATTCTTCTCATAGTCCTTTAAGTGGCAAGAAGCATACGTCACCACCCTTCCATGCTACATCAGGGCACACCCCAACGCGATCCCACAGGCATCGTTATAGACTATGAAACCAGTGCCTCCAGACAGTAGAGTTAAAACTAGAGCTGTGACCAGATGGGCCTTCAGTTCATTGAAGTTCTCCTTACATTGCCAACCCATGCAAGGAGAACTTCTTTCCGAGTCAATGTAGTCAAGGGGGTTCCAATCTTCAAGAAATCTTAGATAAATCTCCAATGATATCCTACCAAACCGAGAAAGCTTCTGATCTCTATCACATTCTTTGGTTTGGCCCAACAGTTTATTGCTTCTATCTTTGTTGGATCTACTTTGATGCCTTCTCTTGAGATAATATAACCAAAAAATGCATCTCTTCCAACCAAAACTAGCTTTTGGAGAACATGGTGTAGACCTACTGCTGTCTCAGTGTCTGCAACACTATTCTCTAGTGCATCTGGTGGATCTCTACATCTATAGAATATACTAGCACGTCATTCATGAGCATGACGACAAACTAGTCCAAATAGGGCCTGAGCTTTCTATTCATCTGGTTCATAAAAGTTGTTGGTGCATTCGTCAGCCCAAATGGCCTGACCAAGAATTTGTAATGGTCATACTTGGTCTGGAAGGTTGTCTTGTGCACGTCTGTCTCTCGAATCCTGAGCTGGTGATATGTTGATCTCAGGTCTATCTTTGATAAGATCAATGCTCATTACAATTGGTTAAATAGATCATCTATCCTAGGTAGTGGATGCTTGTTCTTTATTGTAATCTGATTCAATATTCGATAGTCTATGCATAACCAGAGCAAACCATATTTTTTCTTGACAAATAGTACTGGTGCTCCCCAAGATGAAACACTTGGCCAGACGAATCCCTTGTCTAGAAGTTCTTGCAATTGATTTTGGAGCTCTCTCAATTCAACAGTGCCATTTTGTATGGGGCCTTTGAGGTAGGTCCTAACCTTGGCAGCAGATCAATTAGAAACTCCACTTCTTTATGTGGCAGCATACTGGGTAACTCCTCTAGAAAGACGTCAAGGTACTCCCAAATATTTGGTATATCTTGTACCCTTAGAACTGGCGAGGAGGATACCATCACGTTGGCCAGGTAACCACACTGCCTTTTGCTAAATGGTAGTAGGCCTTGCTTGTCGAGGTCACTTTCTTGGATTCTTCAGGCCTAACTCCTTGTACCATGCACCACCCCTGGCTTGAACATTCTGTCAATATTCTTTTCTTTGCATAGTTTATCATTGCTAAATGTTGTGATAGCTAGTCCATTCCTAGTATGACATCATACTCTTGCATATCCATCACAATTAGACTAGCCTTGAAATCCTTGTCTCCTAGCTTGACATCAACCAACCGCAAATATTTCCATACTAGGTTGTGTTCTCCTAACAGGGTCACTACATCAAGATGGAATGCCAACCTAGCTAGCTTGTCCCCAATTTCAACCACAAATGACTCAGAGACGAAGGAAAACAAACTCCCTCAGTCGAATAAAACTCGGGCCATTCAGTCAGCTAGAAGAAAGGATCCTTCTACAATGTCCACCGATGGACCGGCCAGCATCAGAAGTAGATATGGCAAATACCCTTCCTTTGGTTGGTTGGCGAGGCACGCCTGTAGATGGCGTTGGAAAATCTAGACAACTTTTCTGAAAATGTCAAGTTTTTTTTGTAGTTGTATCGTACTACGTTGTCCATACTTTTCTGTTGGTGTCTACACTATGCTGCTACACACCCCATCTGTCCACAAATGTGACAAGGTCCTCTCCATGAGCCATTGCTTGAGTTGGTCTAGCTGTATCTAGCACTCCCCTTTCTAGTAATGCTGCACCCTTCCTCAATGGCTGAATCAGACCACTCCTTCCTCTTCCTTCTAGAGTTCCGAGAACTCCCAGAGCTCAACATCCCAGTAATAGAAGGTTGTAGAGTGAACCTCTTCCCCTTCCCTTAGGGTATCCTCCTAGAATAGTCAGCGCTTATCCTCATAATGGGCTACTAGATCCACTACATCAGTCAAAGTTTGACATAGGTAGCCGAGGACCTTTGACCTAAGTGCTCGGTTTAGTCCTTCCACAAACCTCATTGCTCAGTGCTTCTTTGTATCAAAGGTTTGCATGAACTATTCTAGCCGATGGAAGGTTGCCTAGTACTCTGCCACGGACATGTTCCCTTGCTTCAAGTTCCAAAATTCTTTGTCCAATCTATCCCTCTCATGCTCTAGGAAGTATCTCTCATAAAACACATCCTAGCAATCCTCTTAAGATATCATTAGTAGGTCAGAGTTGGGGAATTTCATCCAACGCATGGCCCTCCACCATTGGTCGACATCACCCTTGAACTAGAATTTAGCTAGCCGCACCCACTTCTCTACTGGACAATTTATACCTTCCAGTATCTTTTCTACCTCCAAGAGCCATGCTTTGCATTCTTTGGCTTGCCACGAACATCAAAGGTTGGCATGCTCGACTGACGGAACTACTTTATCCATGGGTCCCCCTTAGCCCCGTTCTGGTTGCCACCTTCAAGGGATTGGACAAATCCCCCATCATTTCTCTTATCTCCTATTGCAAACTACTCTAGGTACTTCCCTCCTCTACACTAGATCTAGATGCTGATGTCCTACCTTAGCCTCTACCTTTACCAAGCGACATCTTACTGCCACCACAAAAACATTTAAAAAGTCAAGTGCTAACTCTTCACTTGTACAGTCCTACGAAGTAACTAGATCGAACACCACTAAGCTAGTGCACTTAGTGAAACCTAAGCTCTGATACTACTCTATAATGCCCCTATTGTGCTACATAATAGTACCAGTACTACCCATAAATCATAAATAAAATAAAGCTAAGAGAAAACTTAATCTAACTACCTAGAACCTATGTGCAGCTAATGGCTCCAATCTACATGCACTGGAGCTGGAATGCACTTCCAATCTGCACCTGAAAACAAAAATATCAAACAAAACACATGAGTGACCTCAAAGTAACCCATTATGTTCCCACCAAGAAAATCACACAAAACCACAAGAAAAACCACAATCTTGATTCTCAAAACTAGAATAGAAGCCATTTCGAATCCATAAAAAAAACTCATTTATGAATCTTCTTGGAAATTCTTTTTCAATTTTGCCTTTTCAAATCTTATTTCTTTTCCTTTGAAATCACATGCACCTTTCAAACCATTGTGTGCATTTAAATCTTATCTGAAACCATTTTGGAAAACCACACACAACACAAACCAAAGCTAGTAGTGTCACCCTGGCCACAGGTGACCTTGCTATAAGCAATTGTTGAAGTCTCTAGCTTCTCTTAACTGCACTGTTGTGGTGAACCTCCCTGTGTGGGGGTGAAACCACCTTAGCCAATGGGCCTTACTTATCACATATCATTTGTCATAAGCATAGGGATGCATCCTTCTGATACCCCATTGGTGTCCAGATATCCAAGTCTCGAACCCCAGGCCAGCCAACACCAACACACAAGGTAACCCTGTCTCTTTCACCCAGGCCCCATCCTTGGCAACCACGCCTTTAGCCTAGCAACTGATCTCACCAAAGCCTCATACCCTTATCAGTTACTGCCCTACGGTTGCGTGAATTCGACAAAACCATGAAAACATCTTTTTAAAACATGCATTTCCTTTTCAAACACTTTTTCAAAACATTTTCATTACAGAAAACATTCTCGAAGATTAAAACTGCAATTTCCATTAATCAATCATCATTATGAAAATCTATATTTTCCAAAATGTGGGACCTACACGTGGGGCACTTCAACTATACCAGAACACGGGGCATACCCATGACCCATGTTCATGCAATAAAAACTCAAAGTACAAAACATGACACCATAAGTTGCCTATGGTGGGAGCCTCGGGAGGACCCACTTCTGGTACACCACAAATCTTTTAAAAATACTAAAATCGAAGGATTCTGAGTCTACTACCATCTGGGACAAGTTTCAACAAAATCCAACTTAAGAATTTTGAGATATAAAATCTTTTAGCCAAAGATGTCATTGTGGTCTATTGTATCATAATCATTCGAAAATTCATCAAAATCCATCAATAAATGACTATAAATTCGAGAGACTATTGTAAATCATGGATTCTAGGCTAATCTATCTAATTTTCATGAATTGGAGCTTAAATAAGGAAGAAATCGAAGTGGAACGCATACTCTCAATGAGTTCCAACGACCATCAACAAGCACCTCGACCTCCGACGAGTTCTCCTCCCTTCTCTGGTCACTGACACCTCGCCTTCGTCTCTAGAATCATTGAGAAAGCATAAATCCAAGTTATCCTTCTCATTCTACATTAATTCAAATGAAATAGAGAGAATCAAGAATGAAAACTATACCCTATCGTGGCCAGCAATCCCCTCTCTTCTTCGGCTATGTGCTTCGCCTCTAGCCCTCGGGTTTCACTCTCTCTAGAGCTCTCTTTCCTCTGATTTCTCTCATTCTTACCCAGATTTCCATTGCTGAAGCCGTCTTCTCATCTCCTTCATTTATTTTCTTTGGTTTTTGTCGTATTCAATTGTTGGTAGCTGTCGGGAATCTTGATTGCAAGACATGGCGATGGTCGATAGGACAAGGCATGGGGTGTTGTTGGTGAGCTGGGTATGGGATTTACTATGGCAAAACGATGGGTGCGGAAAAATTTTGGTTTCTACTGTGCTATCTTTGGCATTATTTCCTCTTTGTCTTTATCCACGCGTGTACGTTACAAAATACCAAAACACCATGCAATATAGGAAACCAGAGGAAGACACAAACACAACAGAAGAGATGAAGCACTAATTAGCCTTAATTATCCATTCATATACTAGATTATCCAAATTACAATTTCGTGGTTCCCATTCATTTCTGGATGACTAGTCGGCCCAATTCATGATACCAATATGTAGTTCTAACCCACGATACTGGTACACTGGTCCAAGCCACGATTGAACTATTCTGGGTACAAATGTTACACATTTTGTGTTTTCTAAATTCATGAATTCGATTATAAAAACTCATATGTGCAAAAACAAATTACTTTGTTGAAATGTATAAATCATTATTCAAATAAAAACAAACTATCTAGTAATGTTAAATAAAAATCATCTAGTTTGTAGCTATTTATTCACATTTATAAGTTTCTTATTGAGAAAACGTAAACTTCAATGCATTTTCTAAAGTTTATGTTTTCCAAATTTATGAATTGCACTTTATTAATTCAAAGTGACATGATCTATTTTTTAAATTACTTCATGATATACGAATTATTGTTTAAGAAGAAGTCTTTTAGGTTAGAAACATCTTTCTCCAGAATGTAAGTTTTGTATATTGAAAACATAAACTATTCCACATTTTGTGTTTTCTAAAATCATGAATTTGATTATAAAAACTCATAGGTGCGAACTTGTAATGACCCAAATTTGGAAGTGGTGTTTTGGCCAAGCAATTAAGGTAGGATTCAGGTGTATTGGACATTGGAGGCCCCAGTGCCTATTGTTAGACACATTCTCAACAGTGTTTTATGCTTGGATTGTGGGTTTCTGGCCTGTTGGTGTTGTGTAGTTCGGATGTTGTGCTAGCCCTTGTAGGAATTTTGTGGATTTGTCCTGAGCTGTGGAGTTTGTTTGTCCTAAACTATATTGAGAAATGCCTTGAAAAATGTTAATAAATTGAGATAAATGCATGATAAATGTATGAGATGCATAGAAATGATTCATGAGATGTTGCAAGCAAACATGTTGTTTTAATGATGCTTTCCATGAATTGTGAAACATGAAATATGTCGAATACATGTGGGGACCCATGCGAGGGGTGAATGCATAGTACAATGAACCATGAATGGATGCCAATGTGGATGATTGGTTTGAGAACCATAGATGAGAAATGTGACACATAATGTGTGAGATTTATAAAGAATTTTATGAATGAAAACTGGTTTTGCCAAATGATTTGAAATGAGAAACTGCATGTGGTTTAAAAGAAATTTCTGAGATTTGTAGGAACCACAATTAGACTGGGGCTTGCCGATAGCGGTAGTGAGACCTCTAGAGATGTCAGGGACGTGTCCTTGGTTGTGGTTGCCGAGTTGCGGTCCAAGTTAGGAGCCTCGAGGCTGTGGTGGTATTGTAGGACCTGGGGTACGGTAGACCCGGATTTCCCTCATTGTCAGTGCTGGTCGAGTCTGGGGTTAGAGTCCCTAGGCCTTCGGGCACCAGGACATCGTGAGGACACACTCTGTGCTTATACCAGTGAGGGTATGTTTTGAGGCTACAGTCGAGGCAATTGAACTCCAACGTGGGGTGGTTCACTGTGGCACTGCAGTGTGGTCGGGATGGAGCCTAAACAACTGCTTGTGGCCAGGGTGATGCAACCAGGGTGATGCAACCAGTTTTGAGACATGGATTGAGATTTGTGTTGAACTAGTTCCTAGCCCTGATTTGTTGTGATTTGTGTTAATAGATAAAATGGCGCTATGGGCTAGGAACTAGATGTAAATGAGCATGAGATTTTTAAAAAGAAAAGAAAAGAAAGTTTTTGAAATAGCATCCTCTACTGATTTTATCGAACCGCATCTGTTGGCTTTTTGATGGCTGTGGCTTCCTGATTTTTTTCTAGAAATGCAAAGTTTTCCGTCAGTTTTGTTGTTGTTCTTGGGGGGCGTATTGGGTGACATCCCTGTCACTCATGCATGGTTTCCTCTTTGCCTTGTCTCAGGTGCTCAGGAGTAGGTGCAATCTTGTCTAGTGCATCGCTTCCAGGCCACTTTCGCCACACACAGGTCTGGGTGTTTAGATTTATTTATTTAATTCTATTATTTTAGACTCTATTAGTTGCATTTGGGTAGCTACTATATTGTTGTGTAGCATGGGGGCGTTACACAAAACCACTAAGCTAAATCTCAAATATTCAACATAGTCTCTTGTGAATTCATGGAGAAATTCCCAAATCAACATTCATCCATGATTTTAATCAAATCTACTCATATTCATACTTTTTACACCAAACCATAGCATAATTCAAGGGTTCGAAGCTTAAAACATTAAAGAGGAATGAGAAGGGAACGTGTACAATATTTGGATCTTCGGCAATCCCTCGCTCCTCTAATGACCTTCCTCTCCTTTTCAACGAGTATTCCAGGTACAAGGGTTTCTAGCGGCACCCTCTTTCACCAACAAACACACACTCCACCCTCTCTTATCTTCTTCTTTCTTCACTGGCTCTCTCCCTTTCTCTGGTTTCTGCCTATGACTTCCTCTTCTCCTTCTCGATGTGCCCATCCTAGTGCCTCCACCATCTCCTCATTTATACCGCTACCTCCTTTTGTCATCGTCCATCTACACCCATCATTGGAAATCTTGGCAAATTGGTGAAGGAGGTATTGCCGAAATCTGCAAGGCATTATGGCAAGCATAGTGAAGGGCGGTGGGCACTGTGCAGGGTTGACTTCGACCCTGCACTGGTCCCACACGCACACACTGCACACTAAGGTCCAAAATCCCACACAGTGGGGAAAAAATACTAGCAATAAATATTATCGTAATAAAGAGAGCTCACACAAAATTATATCATTAAGCTAATTATTCAAATTACAATAACTTAATTACATTTATTTTGGATAATTTGGGCACAAATATTACATCCTACTTCCCATAGAAGGAATTTTGCCTCGAAGTTCCTCAATACCGTAGGTGGGGGTACTGTGCCAAAATGTTAGTCTCTTGCTCCCAGGTTGCTTCATCTACTCCATGGTGCCGCCACTGTACTAACATCAGAGGAATAATCTTATTCTTGAGGACTTGCTCTTTGCAGTCTAATATCTGTACAACATCCTCTGACCATCTATTTAGGGATGGAAGGCGATGTTGAAGTTCAATACTATCCCAAATGCCTCCTACATACCTCCCCAAAATTTGGATGTAAATCTGGTATCTTTGTCAGACACGATCGATATTAGGGCCCCATGCAGCCTGACTATCTCTACCACGTATAGTTCTACTAGCTACGGTAAGGGAAGACTCACTCTCATAGGCAGAAAGTGCACTGACTTGGTGAGCCGGTCGATGATCACCCACACTGTATCATTCTTTCTTCTAGTATTGGGCAATCTCATGACAAAGACTATTGACACGTGTTCCCACTTCTAGATTAGAATATCTAAAGGCTACAGAGTGCCTCTGGATTTTTGATGCTCTATTTTCACAATCTGGCAAGTTGCACACTTTGGCAGAAACTCAGCAATTTCTCTTTTCATCCCAGGACACAAAAAGTTTCTCTTTAAATCTCTATACATTTTGGTGCTTCCTAGGTGGATGGTGTATTTAGACCGGTGGGCCTTGTCTAGCAGGCTCTTCTTTATTTATTCTGTAGACACCCCGATTTTGATGTCACTTGGCAGTAGGCTACTCCGGTTGATGCTCTGGTTGCAACCACCAAAATCCTAGCCCGCTTAGGCCCACACAAGCCCACACAAGCCCATTAGGCCCGCGCAAGCCCATTAAGCCCAATTAGACCCACATTGGCCCACTCTGACCCAATTAGACTTA
>JAMKQA010047720.1:0-11103 GCA_024699735.1 Posidonia australis | reverse complement strand
ACACCTTCCTCGTGCGTAACAGGGATCCTTACCTGCATTCTGGTTTTATTTCGTAGACTTGTCCTTTTCTTTTGTTTTTTTTGCATGATTTTTCATGTTATGGTTTTCCTTGTCTTCCATAATAGATTAGGTGGCGACTCCTTTGTTTTGCTTTTTTCGACGTGATTTTGCCGTCCGATTTCGCATTCATTTGCAGAATCTCCTCGCTGGCATGGTTACAATATTTATTTATGGTTGTATTTTATTCATGATATATGTGTATTGATAGAGAATTATTTAGCACATTTATTTACAATGTTTTCGGTTTAATTAAAAATCTACTTTCTTTAAGAAAATAAAAATAAATCGAAGGACCCATTAGACCCAAGACCAGGACCTAAACCCATTATCTTCATGGGTTTGGATCTGAGTCCTAATTTTAGAACCTAGACCCACATCCGGACCTGGACCCATGAAATAAGATGGGTCTTGGTTTGGGTATAGGTAGACCCGACCCAGACCTAACTCGTTGCCACTCCTAGGAGACCCGTGGGTCAAGTAGTTCTGCCAACTGGGAGCACCGACTCTAGATGGGCACGGCACATTGGAGGAGTGTGAGGCTTGGTTCCTAGTGGTAGAGAAGATCCTAGAAGAAATCGAGTGTCCAGTTGAGAAGTGGGTCCAGATCACAACATTTCAGCTCAAGGGTGCTACAGATCAGTGGTGGAGGGCTACGCACCGCACTAAGTTTCCGAATGTGGACCTACTGATAATCTCTTGGGAGGCGTTCCGAGAGGTATTCTATGATAGGTTCTTCCTCGAGCATGAGGGGGACAAGCTAGATAGAGAATTTTGGAACCTAAAGTAGGGAAGGCTGACTGTGGCTGAGTATGAATCGTCCTCCCTTCGGTTGGAGTAGTTCTCTTAGGCTATGGTTTTAGAGAAGAACAGAGCCATGAAATTTGTGAAAGGACTTAATCTAGCACTAAGATCCAGAGTCATTGGCTTTTGATGTTAGACCTTGCCAGATGCTATTGAGCTTGCAAGCCACTATGAGGATGATTGTAGGCTATTCCAAGAGGAATATCCTAAGAAGGATAAGGGGAGGAAGTCTGTCTCTCGACCTTCTGTTTCTTGACCTTCAGCCACTAGAATGCCAAGTCCTAGGAGTTTTGGTAGCTCTGGGAAGAAACGTAAGAAGCAGCCTGCATCTGGTAGAGAAGAAAGTGTTGGTTTCAGCCATATGAGATCCAACAATGGCCCAAAGGCAGGACCGTGCCACGTTTGTGGTAAGAAGGGGCACATATCGGTGCAATGTTGGCATAGGCAAGGAAGTTTAGATAGTGTAGTGTGCTATAACTGTGGGAAGTCTGAACACTATCAGAAGGACTGTCCCAATCAGCCAAAGCTAATGGGAGATGCACCTCTTCAGCCTACCAAGGGAAGAGTGTTCTCCATTGCTGCCCCAAGTGCTAGTCCATCAGGAGACACTGTGGAAGGTGAGGATTAGTATGGCCGTAAGATGTTAAATCCTGTCTTGTAATAATGGATCATATATGTAATAGATACTATCTTTTATTATGATTATGATTATGGTTATGATGTGTTGATGTTAGGATCTTTTCTTGGGCTGATCGGATGGCCCGAGTCCTATTCGACTCTGGGAGTTCATTTTCTTTTGTCTCTGAGTCATTTGCTGCTAAGATCAGGACTAGGCCAGCTAGATTGGCATTCCACCTGGATGTAGTTACTCCATTGGGAGAACACAGTTTAGCATGGAGGTATATGAGACCAGTTGATGTTCAACTGGGAGATAGGGATTTTTAGGCCAGTTTGATCTTGATGGACGTGTAAGATTATGATGTTATCTTGGGAATGGATTGGCTGGCACAACATTCAGCCATGATTGATTGTGCCAAGAGAAGGGTTCTGGTAGAGTATCCAGGCCAAGGCTGGTGTGTGGTACAAGGTATCAAGCCAGGTGAGTCCAGAAGGGTGATATCTGCTATCAAGGCCTACCATCATCTAACAATAGGTAGTATGGGCTATTTGGCTTGTGTGACTGTTTCTAATCCAGCTATGTTTGGAGTTCAGAATTTGCTAGTGGTGTAGGAATATCCTGATGTTTTCCCAGAGGAATTGCCTAGTATGCCACCGCACAGGGAAATGGAGTTTGTGATTGATTTGGTGCCTGGATCAGATCCTATTTCAAAGGCTCCATACAAGATGGCACCCACTGAATTAAGGGAGCTTTGGAATTAGCTATAGGAACTAATGGACAAGGGATTTATTCGTCCCACTGTTTCACTTTGGGGAGCATCGATACTGTTCGTTAAAAAGTAGGACAGTTCACTTCGGCTCTACATAGACTACCGAATGTTGAACCAGATAACTGTCAAGAATAACTATCCACTGCTTAGGATTGATGATTTGTTTGATCAGTTGTAGGGAGCATCGGTGTTTTCCAAGATAGATTTGAGATCCAGATATCATCAGTTGTGGATTAGTGAGCTAGATGTGCAGAAGACAACCTTTCGCACCTGCTATGGACATTCTGAGTTTTTGGTTATGCCATTCGGGTTGACGAATGCTTTGGCTGCCTTCATGGACCTGATGAATAGGATGTTCAAGCGCTATCTGGACTAGTTTGTGGTCATCTTTATGGATAACGTCATGGTGTATTCTTTAGATGTTCAGACCCATTAGAGGCATTTGAGGATCGTACTAGAGACACTGAGACAGCATCAGCTTTATGCCAAGTTCTCCAAGTACGAGTTTTGGCTAGAGGAGGTGTCTTTCCTTGGTCATATCATCTCAGGAGAAGGTATCAAAGTAGACCCAACCAAGGTGGATGTTGTGAACAACTAGGCTAGATCAAAGACAGTAACTAAAATCAGAAGTTTCCTTAGGCTGGCAGGATATTATAGGAGATTTATTCAGGATTTCTCTAAGATTGCTGCACCATTGACCAGACTAATCAGAAAGGAAGTGCATTGTGCTTGAGATTGGTAGTGCAAGGAGAGCTTCAATGAACTGAAGGCTCGTCTAGTGTCAGCCCCAATTTTGATTTTGCCTTCTAGGAGTGGTGGTTTCACAGTTTATAGTGATTCTTGTAAAATCGACTTGGGGTGTGTGTTGATGCAGTATGGTAGGGTGGTGGCATACGCCTTGCGTTAGTTAAAAGATCATAAGAAGAACTACCCCACCCATGACTTGGAAATGGTAGCTATTGTGTTCGCCTTGAAGATTTCGAGGCATTATTTGTATGGCGAGTAGTTTGAGGTGTATACATATCACAAGAGTTTGAAGTACATCTTCACTCAAAAGGATCTGAACCTGAGACAAAGGCGCTGGGTGTAGTATATCAAGGGTTATGACTTTAGCTTGTCATACCACCCTAGGAAAGCAAATGTAGTTGTAGATACTCTGAGTAGATGCACTCATGTCATGGCTAGCCTGATGATTCATGAATAGAAATTGTTAGAGGGGATAGTGGAGTGTAGTCCTCGGAGACAGTCTCCAGGAGCTACCAGAGTTGTGCTAGCAAATTTGTCTGTTGGTTCGAGGATGATTGAGGTGATTGTCGTCGCTCAATAGTATGATTTCTTTGTGCCAGATATCTAAAGGAAGCTGAAAGCTGGGAATGTCCCTCTCTTTTCTGTTGGGGTAGACGGTGGGTTGAGGTACGACCTAAGGTTGTACATGCCTCAAGTGGAGGAAATCAAGAATAGTCTGCTTGACAAAGCTCACCGCTCCAGATATATTATTCATCCAGGAAGCACCAAGATGTATAAGGACCTGAAAAGAAATTTCTGGTAGCCTGAAATGAAGAGGAAAATTGCTGAGTATGTGGCGAAGTGTGCAACTTGCCAGATGGTGAAGATAGAGCACTAGAAGCCTGAAGGGACCTTACAACCTTTGGACATTCTAGTGTGGAAATGGGAAAATGTGTTGATGGATTTGTATTAGGTTTGCATAGGAACCGAAGAAAGAATGATACAATTTGGGTGATTTTGGATCGCCTTACGAAATCAGCACATTTCTTGCTAATGAGGGTGAACCTTCCCTTAGCAAAACTGGTAGAGTTGTATGTTGTGGAGATCGTGAGACTGCATAGTGTCCTAGTGTCTATTGTGTCTGACAGAGACACAAGGTTTACATCGAGGTTCTAAGGAGCTTTACAAGAGGCTTTTGGTACAGTGCTGAGTTTTAGTACCGCCTTTCACCCCCAGACGGTGGTTATATAGAGAGGACCATCCAAACACTAGTGGACATGCTGAGGGCCCATGCCTTGGACTTTGGTGGTAGCTGGGAGGATCATTTACCACTGATTGAGTTTGTATATAATAATAGTTACCACGTTAGTATTGGAATGACACCATATGAGGCATTGTATGGCAGACCCTATAGGACATCCACCTGTTGGAGTGAGGTGGGTGAGAGACAATTGATTGGGGCTGAGATCATACAACAATACGAGGGCAAGGTGGACTTGATTAGGAAGAGGTTGTTGTCTACCTAGAGTCAATAGAAATGTTATGAAAATAGGAGGCAGAGACCTTTGGAATTTGAGGTAAGAGACTTTGTATTCCTGAAGGTGTCACCAACCAAAGGAGTAATGCGGTTCAGAAAGAGAGGCAAGCTATGCCCTAGATATATCAGACCTTATCAAATTACCAAGAGGGTTGGTGAAGTGGCATACAAACTAGATCTACCTCTGGAGTTGGTTGGTGTATACAACACCTTCCATGTGTCCATATTGAGGAAATGTTTGAGCGATGCATCCCAGGTTATACTAGTATAGCCAGAGGAGCTGCAAGAGGACATGTTTATGGTTAAGAATGTAGTTGAGAAATTGGATAGGAAAGAGTAAGTCGTCAGGAACAAAGTGATTCCATTAGTGTTGGTTCAGTGGCAACATCATGGTATAGAGAAGACCACTTGGGAGCACAAGGTAGACATCTAGAGACATTACCCCTACTTGTTTTATTAGAGCTAAATTTCGAGAACAAAATTCTTGTAAAGGGGTAGGATGTGACACCTGGACTTGATTATCTATTTTTAATTGTAAACTTTGTAATTAATTGTAATATTATATAAATGGTTAATTAATGGATAATTTGTTGTTTCTTGTGTGTGTAGAGGTTTGTTGGCTCTCTGTGCATCTGTTTGTGAAGGAGAAACCTAGAAAAGGAAAGTAAGACTTCGTTCGCCTAGAGCGAAGTCACAAAAAGTAATGTATTTTGTCCACCTGGAGCTAAAATCTAGAAAAGGAAAGCAAGACTTTGTCTACTTGGAGCGAAGTCGCAAAAAGCAATGGATTTCATCCACCTAGAGCGAAAATCTTGAAAGGGAAAGAAAGACTTTGTCTGCTCGGAGCAAAGTTGCAAAAAGCAATGGATTTCGTCTACCTGGAGCTAAAATCCAAAAAAAGAAAGCAAAACTTCGTCACCTCGTAGCGAAGTCACGAAAAGTAATGGATTTCGTTTGCCAAGAGCAAAAATCCAAAAAATGAGAGCAATACTTTGTTTGCTTAGAGTGAAGTCGCAACAAGCAATGGACTTTGTTTGCCCAGAGCAAAAATCTAGAAATGGAACGCAAGACTTCATCCACTTGGAGTGAAGTCATGAAAAGCAATGGATTTCTTCTGCCTAGAGCAAAAATCTAGAAAAGGAAAGTGGCACTTCGTCTGCCCAAAGTGAAGTCGCAAAATGTAATGGATTTCGTCTGCCTAAAGTGAAAATCTAGAAAAGGAAAGTAAGACTTCATTCACCTCGAGTGATGTCACGTAAAGCAATGGTTTTGTCTGCCCAGAGTGAAAATTTAGAAAAGAAAAGCAAGACTTTGTCTACCTAGAGTGAAGTCACGAAATGTAATGGATTTCGTTCGCCTGGAGTTAAAATCCAAAAACGAAAAGCAAGACTTTTTTCGCTTAGAGTGAAGTCACAAAAAGTAATGGAGTTCGTTCGCCTGGAGCAAAAATCTAGAAAAGGAAAGCATGACTTCGTCTGCCTTGAGTGAAGTCACAGAAAGCAATGGATTTCGTTCACCTAAAGCGAAAATCCAGAAAAGGAAAGTAAGACTTCCACTACTCGGAGCAAAGCCACGAAAAGTAATGGATTTTGTCCGCTCGATATGAAAATCTAGAAAAGAAAGTAAGACTTTGTCTACTCAAAGCGAAGTCGCAAAAAGCAATGGACCTTTTGGAGTTAAAATCTAGAAATGGAAAGCAAGACTTCGTCTGTCTAAAGCAATGTAACAAAAATCAGTGGATTTCATCCACTCAGAGCAAAAATCTAGAAAAGAAAAGCAAGACTTCATTCACCCAAAGTGAAGTCACGGAAAGTAGTAGATTTCGTCTGTCCGAAGCAAAAATCCAAAAAAGGAAAGTAGGACTTCATCCACTCAAAGTAAAGTCACGGAAAGCAATGGATTTCGTCTAGCTGGAGTGAAAATTTAGAAAAGGAAAGCATGACTTTGTTCGTTCGGAGTGAAGTCGCAAAAAGCAATGTATTTCGTCCACCCAAAGCGAAATCCTAAAAAGGAAAGCAAGACTTCATCCACTAGGAGAAAAGTCATGAAAAGTAATGGATTTTGTCTACCTGAATCGAAAATCCAGAAAAGGAAAGCAAGACTTTGTCTGTCGGGAGCAAAGTCACAAAAAGCAATGGATTTTGCACATGTGATAGCAGGAAGACCCAGTGCACCCACCAGGAGGGAGGCTTGGTGCAAATGTGAAGAAAACTATGGGCTGCAATTCTACTACTAGACCAGAGATACGCCTCTAGCCTACAATGTCAAGGGGCATAACTATAGTCTTCCCTATTGCTAATTGTGGACTGCTTTGAGGCATTTGTGATCGTGCTTAATGCTAGGGGAATATTCTTACACCTTTGAGGAATACCATGGAGGTTTTACCCTAATCTGTTACAATTTGATACCTTCTCCAAAAGATAGGGGTTTAGATGCAGCTTATTAAAACTGTAGGGCTTTCCTGTAAATTCACAACTTTGAAGGACTCCTGACAATCACAACAACTAAGGGTTTACCAACAAATTCATAAATAGAGTAATTTAGTTCCTATAGGGAACAAAGTATAGTTCTTAGACATTTAAACATTGGGCCCTGTTGCCAATTTTGACCTAGTGGTCCACAGAAGTGTGCCAGGTTGGTGCATCGATTTGGTGTGCCAATCCGCTGTGTCGATCTGGTGCTCCACTCTAGTGCACCAATGTGGTGTGGCAACTAGGTGTACTGACATGGTGAGTCGCTCTAGTGCTCTAGTTTTACGCTCCAAACTGGTGTGCCCTAGGTGAGAAAATGCTAAATCATGTCCTGATTCTATAACTGCCGCAAGTTATTACATTTCCCACTTAAACTTACAAGAACCAAAAGCACTTTCATTTCAAAACATTCATCCTTTTTTTTTCTCCCTTTACATTTATTCACCATTACAAGGGGTATTAAAATTTCAAAAGAAAACTCACCCACCCCTCTCTTTTCTCACACCACCTCCTTTCCTCTTTTCTTGTTCATCTCCTCACCAAGTCATGGCCGATGACTCCCTTCCTCCTCACTATGGATACAGGATTTCAAGACTGGAAAGGTAGAATCAATCTTCGATGCGTTTCTTCGCCTCTCACCACTTTGCTTTTGTCCCTTTTGTTGTTTCTGACTTCTCTACTCCATGTATGTTGAAGTCGGTGTGATCGATACTTTTGGTTTGCTTTCATTGATCCTCAAGACGCCTAGGGAGATGTGGATGTTGTGGATTTAGCTACCTTAGGATAGAGCCAGCACTACCTAAAGGTTCCCACATCGGTGAGCTTCTTCTTTTTTGTCTTTTCCTTACAAAATAAAGTTAAAATTATGTGGATTAATACAGTGTTGTAACAAGGCTCCAAGCAATTTAAAAATTAATAAAAAATAAAAGAGGAAATACTTACTTGAGGGGTTTTATCCCTCTGGTTGCAACTAATGTTAATGCCTAGCTGCAACATGCAAAGTATGAAATGTAGTATGTAAAATATTTTAAGAAAAAAGAAAACCCCCTTTTTTTATGATGTGTGTATGCAAAAATACAAAAAACTGACGTAGCATGGCTGGTGTCGGTAGAAAACTCTAGGTCTCAAAAACTTAGAACTTTGTTTCTTTCTCTCTCAGAATAATTCCCCCCCTCTTCTGAATGTGTGTCTGTGTCCTCCCAAATGCTGAGGGTGCCTCTCTATTTATAAAGGCACAGGAGGATCAAAACTTGTAAAAAGATTCAAAATTGGCAAGATTGGACAACTACAAATGAAAATTTCAAATTGACAGGTGTTGAACGTGCAAATCTAGGTATTCTATGTCAAACGCTCAAAGTGAGGCATTCAACACACCCTGGAGCTAGTTGTGACAGATAAGGAATATTCCATCAATTAATTGGACAATCAATCACAATCAAAGGCTAATTGATGTTACACATGATTGGAGGAATCTTCCAGAAAAAAGAAACAATTTGAATTCAAAATTTTCGAAAGAAAGAAAGTGGCTGATGTGGTGTTGCTGAGTTGTTTGGTGTAAGACGCAGTATAATTAGTGTCTAACATTATACGCCCAGAACTCAATGTTCAACACAATTAGTCTAGAAACTTGCCAAATTTGGCTGTCAATTCAAATATGGTCAAACGAGTGATTTAATGAGGTAATAAAGACCCTTAAATATGGTAAGAAGACTTGTTTGAAAATATTAAAGATTCATCTTGAGTCAAAAAATGGAAACATAGGCTAAAATGACAGAGAATAGAACTGGAGATGTTAAACACTATCTATCTAGCGTATAACGTTAAACGCTTAAGGTTATGCATATAATGTTAAACATTGAAAATGTTTCACATAACGTTGTATGTTGAGATGGGAGCGTTCAATGGTCTGAATTTGCAAATAGGCTTTTGAAGGATATTTGGGCTAAGCAAAAGACTTCTAAAGAATGAGACATGCTATGATGCAATGGGACTTAATAAAAATGAAGGAGTGCCAAAATTAGATATCTACAAATTGCCCCTCCTTGAAGATGGTTTTGGCATGAAACTAACTTCAAGGCTTGATGATATTCTCATGTGGCATGTGTAGACACCCCGATTTTGAGGTGACTCATAGATAAATTTTCCAGATGTTGCTTTGGAGGTGCCAAACCCAATCCCATCAGTTAAACCAGCCACAAACCTATAGCAGGCCTGCAACCCAATTAAAAATTCAGACAGGTAAGGGAGAGCACCAAGTTAGAGTACCAATGTGGAGCACCTGTTTAAAGCACAGAGCAGGAGCACTACTGTGGCACACCTAGTTGGAGCATCAGACAGGCGCACCGATCTGGGGCACCTATCTGGCGCGCAGCCACTTCTCAGGCTGCTGACTGTTGGCTTTCCTCCTCCCATGGCTGTAACCTTCACCAGCGAATATGCCATGGAATCTTCTCCAGGCTCTTTGTTTACGAGGCTGCCTGCATTCCATGGGGGTTACCCTTGGAAAATCCTATATAAGGACCCCTATAGGCAACCATTAGAAGAGGTTAGAAAAACCTTGATCAAGCAATCCTGATCTAAGAGAGCACCTTGAGCAAGCCATATACTCTTTTCAGCAACCTATTCTCGTTTTCTGGAGTATTCCCTTGCATTCTAAAGCATCTTCAGCCCTTCCAAAGCAACAAGGATCATATTATCTTGGGTTTTCTAAGAAGGGACATCTTGGACAAGGTAGGTTCCATTCTTCTCTTCTGTTTTTAAATCTTAGTTCTTGCACTGGATAAAGCATGCCTTGGACTTCATATATAATCTGATTTTTTGCTGTTTACATGAGAGTTCTATGATAAGATTGTTTGTTTCCTGTGCAAGATACTCTACATGTAAATCTATATGATAAAAATCTGCACCTTGTTATTCCTATGAGTTGTTTTTCTTTTCTATTTTCTTTACACAAGGAACCATGATTCATGCACGTGTATACTAGGAATTATGTAGTAGATATGTTCCTCATGTATCCATCATATGCATATAATTGCTAAGCTCACGCACTCATTTCTTATGCTTTAGCATTCATGCAAGCACTATAGCCATGAACCCATGATTTGCCATGATTAAGATTTTAATAAAAGACACTCATTTTTAGTGTTCCATCATGTCTTAGTCTCTTGTCATCTGTATAAACAAATCTGGGTTAAGAAAATCATTTATCTCTGAATCTGGATCAGATTCTAGATCAGACTGCAGTCAGATTTAGATTGTCTGAGGAGCACCAATCTGGCGCACTAGAGTGGCGCACCTGACCAGAGCACCACTCTAGCGCACCATTCTGATGCACCAGACTGGTCAGAGGGCATATCACCCTCTTTTGCATCCTCATCTGCATGTTTTCTCGATTGACTTTGAGTTTGATTCTTTTGGCGATGATTCTCTGATATTTCATGATTTTGCATGTATGATTTCAGCCTCATATGATATTGTTTTCTATGTGGTTTTACACTTTGTATCTTCAACCCATGGCTAAATTCTGGTAGGCTGATTGCCCATTACTCCAATATGGAGAATCTATGCATCAGCCTATGATCCAGGTGACATGGTTGAACACTGTTGCTTTCATTTGGCATGAATAGGGTGTGATCTTGTGTGAGGCTATCAACCCTTGAGCACAAGGTCCATAAATCTTTTCATACTTGCATTTTTCTAGATTTATAAAGCATGTTTTTCTGAGTTTGCAAAAGATTTTACGTTGCATAACATTCTAGAACGCATTTATATATAACATTGCACTGCATGGATTTCTGTGTTTTCCTTGGCACATCTTTCTGGCCCACACAGGAGCATGTAGGTGGCGCACCAAACTGGAGCACCAGTCTGGCGCACCAAACAGGCACATCAGCCTGTCTTTCAGTAGCACTGCAGCTTTTCGCATGTTTATTAGCATGATTTCTTGTTTTGATTTACTTCTGGATTTTTCCTGGTTCTCTTCCTTGATATACCAGGAGGACCCAACTCTATTTTCAAACCTATTATGCATGTTAGATCATACATTGCATGTAGTAAAGCAAGGATGAAAAATCACTCGAAATTATTAGATCTTTGATCTTATTTATGCAATACCCTTGCA
>JAMKQA010047719.1:0-15423 GCA_024699735.1 Posidonia australis | reverse complement strand
TTTCATGCTATGGTTTTCCTTGTCTTCCATAATAGATTAGGTGGCGACTCCGTTTTATTTTGCTTTTTCGACGTGATTTTGCCGACCGATTTCGCATTCATTTGCGGAATCTCCTCGCCGGCATGGTTACAGAATCCCTGTCAGATAAACCAGTCCCCAATTAGAATGGTCGACTGAAATCATCCGGTCGTCCGAAATCCCCTGATTCAGTCGACCGAAATGCTTCGGTCCTTCGAATCAGTGGTCCAGGGAACCACCTGGGAGCATTTCGGCATACCGAATTTCTGCGATTGCAGAAATCTCCCCGACCTTTGCCGTTTCCTCTCCCCAAAGTGGGAGTAAGGATCGGACCCATCAAATATGCCACAAAATTACCAATAAAACTTGGGGTGTAGACCTCCAAGTCTACTTCAAAACCCCTTAATCCGATCATAAAACCGTTAAGCATGTTGTTCTATCAAAAATCACAAAGGCATCAAGCTCGAATACAATCACTGTAGCATGCTTCAAGAATACTCACGAAAATCTTACAAAACACCCGTGAATCATCATGATATCAACATAACCACATTATTCCTCTCATTCCCAACATTTTCCTCATTTTTGCATGATTTTAACATCATTATCCATGATTTTCTCCTTTAACCTAACATGCCTCAACCGAGGAAAGGAAACAGAAGGAGGAACGCGTACCTGGCTTCGACGAGCCTTGCGTTTCCTCAAGCTCTGGCGGTGCACGGCACCAGCCTTCCCCCACACTCGCGCAATCTCCTCCGACGCACGACCTTTCCTCAGCCTCTGCACTCCCTCTCGCCCTCTCTCTGGTTTCTCCGCTCCTCCCCCATGCAGCACACCTCCCTTAAAAGCCACTGCCGCGCCTGCCATCCCCATGGATTCCGCCGATCCGCTGCCAGCCACCCTACCGTCGAAGGGACGGAACGAGCAGCCCTACCAAGCCTCACTAGTAGGAGGACAGGTTCGTGGTCACAGGGAAGAATGGGCGGCTCAAGTCACATGGGGGTTGGGCTCCTTTGACCAGGTCCAACCTCAAATGGGTCTCACCCCCAAACTTGGGTCCCAATTGCACAACAAACCCACAAGCCAAAGAAGTCACACCACAAAGGAGAAACCAGGGGCACAAAACACAGGGAGAGACCACAGCCAACAAACACAATCTAGACTTACCATTAATAAACCACACACATATAAATACAACAAATTCCTTGGTTTATATCAAATGGAAAAGCCAGGCACAGATGTTACAAACAGAGACCCAAGGTTCACCTCAAGGTTCTAAAGAACTCTATAGGAAACCTTTGGCACTGTGCTCAACTGTAGTACAACATTTCATCCTCAGTCAGATGGTCAGATAGAGAGGACTATCCAGACGCTGGAGGATATGCTCAGATCATGTGCCTTAGACTTTCAAGGGTGTTGGGAGGACCATTTGCCGCTGATTGAGTTCACCTACAACAATAGTTATCACTTGAGCATCGAGATGACGTCGTACGAAGCTTTGTACTGTAGGCCATGCAGATCGCCGATTTGCTGGAGCGAAGTACGCGAGCGTCAGTTGATTGGTCTTGAGTTTGTACAGCTATATGCGGACAAGGTTGATTTGATCCATAGTAAGTTGTTGGCTGCACAGAGTCGGCAGAAGAGCTATACCGATAGGAGGCAAAGACTGTTGGGATTTTTCGTGGGAGACTATGTGTTCCTGAAGGTGTCATCGACCAAGGGTGTCATGAGAATCGGGAAGCGTGGCAAGCTGAGTCCTAGCTATATTGGCCCGTACCAGATTACCCAGAGGATCGGTGAGGTTGCTTATCGATTGGATCTACCACTAGAGATGTCGTTCGTGCACAACGTGTTCCATGTCTCCATGCTGAGGAAGTGCCTGGCTGACGCATCTCATGTGATCCCAATTCAGCCAGAAGGGCTCCAGGAAGATCTATCCTTTGTGGAGGATGCCGTCCAGATTGTTGACCGCAAGGAGCAGATGCTGTGGAATATGGTGATTCCGCTGGTTTTGGTGCGATGGCGGCATCATGGAGCCAAGGAAGCCACATGGGAACATGAGGAAGCCATCATAGCCTAGTACCTGTACCTTTTCGCCTAGTGATTTTGGGGGCAAAATCTTCTTTTAAGGTGGTTAGGATGTAACACCTGTAAATTTCATTTTGTAATTATTTACAATTTAATGAATTTAGTCTTGAACGGGTGTTACTGTTTCGAGGCTTGTTGTGTGGATTTGTGCTTTAGGGCTTGGGCCACGTGGGTTGGCTTCTATTGTATGCCTATGTGTGTGGTTGGCACTATGCATTGTAGCACTGTGCTTGTGGGCCCAGGTGTGGGGCTCGCGTTCGTGGGCCTTTTGTTGTGACTGATGGTTGGGCAGAGTGGTCGGTGTGCTCGTGCGAGGTGTCAGTGGCTGAGACGTGCTCGTGAGCACGCTCCCAGCTACTATGTGTGTAGGCTTTATAAGTTGCCCGCACCGTACTCCTCCGTCGCTCATCATCGTTTTCTCCTTCTTCCTTCTTCCTTTTTCTCCACCTCCTCGGACACGCACCTCTCCTTTTCCACCTTTCCTTTCCTTCCTCCTCACTCTTCTCCCTTCCCCACCCCTTTTCCTTCCATCCGTCCTCCCCTATTTCCGTTATTTCGCGCATCGACGGAGAGAGAGAGAGGGGGGAGAGAAGTGGAGGAGCTGTGGTAGCTCGTGGCGGCCTGGGAAGCTCAGAAGCGACATCCCTGAGATCGTAGGTTGGTCGTGGTCGTGCGGGGTCGCCGGTGTTCGCCGGAGTTGATCGGAGGGTTGTCGAAGCTCATTTCAGGTACCTATCCCCAATTTAATGTGTAGAAATCATGTAAAATGGTATAAACGCCTAGGATGCATGTAATCTAGGCTAAATTTAATGTTTTAGAATTTTTGGGAATTTATTGTGGTTTTTATGGGTATTTATGTCGGTGGTTGAGATTTTGGTCATTTTGACCCTTATGCCTTTTCAATTTTGTTTCTTGATGCATGGTGAATGGATTTCAATTTTGTTTGTTGGGTTTTTGAGTAGACTCGAGGATCTACCAATATGTTTTATTCGATATTTTTGGTGATTGTTTGGGGGGTCCGATTGTAGCTCCCACTTCGGTGATTTTTTGGGTGCCCTGTTGCAGGTCGTCTAATTTCTCACAGAAAACTGGGGGCGCAGGCCGATTGCGTGGGCCATATGCATGGATTCGGTAGAGGCTCTGGCCCCTGGCCCAGGCTCTGTTGGTGTTCAGAAAAAAGTGCCAACGGCACTGGCCAAACGCGTGCTACACATGCGTATGTCTGCTAGGCATTTTTTGGGGTTTTTCTTGGATTTTTGGAAAATATATTTTATTGCAGTGGTTTTCCGAATTGGTTTGTATTGTCCCTGTAAGATGGGATTGTGGATCGTTAGTGGTGGTCTCCTGGGACACCTGATGTGCCATTTTGTCAAGATTTTGAAAGAGTTTCCAAAGATATAGAATGGTTTTGGAAAGTGAATTTCAAACTGATAGTTGCCCTGTTTTGGAAAATGATTTTCTGGGTTTTCTGTGTGCGGGCTGAGATAGTGTGGGACCATGTCATCGAGACCAGGGAATGTGACGACATTCTCTAGTAGTCGGGCCCGACTCCCTGGTTGTGGTCGAGGGCCAAAATACCTGAGGCTGAGGGGCGTCAAGTCCTAGAGGTATGAGACTCCTTGACTCTCGTCACGAGGCTAGGGTTGTGGTCTGCGGGTTGAGGTGTCTTGTGGCATGACAAGGAGGTATGATACTCCTGCTGTCGCTATGAGCACTGAGGCTCGGGTGTCGTCAGGTGTGGAGGTATGACACTCCCTTCTGAGCACCGTGTGTGGAGGACGCCGTGAGGAGGCTTACCCTGTGGTAGCTAGTACGGGTGGGACACGTACCCTGTAGCTGGTAGCGTCCTAAGAGACAGGACAACCTTCCCAAGGAGGGGTTGGCT
This sequence comes from Posidonia australis, assembly GCA_024699735.1. NCBI lineage: Eukaryota > Viridiplantae > Streptophyta > Magnoliopsida > Alismatales > Posidoniaceae > Posidonia > Posidonia australis. The sequence continues at coordinate 11,432 of JAMKQA010047719.1, read as the reverse complement.
TTCTGAGGGTTCTCTAGGTGGGAGAATAGCAGGACGACGTGGCTCCTGCACAGGGTGGCACGTCATGGCAGTGCAGACGCTGTTGGTTGATCTTCGGTGGACTGCGTGTGGCCAGAATTTGGTTGCTGGCGTCGGGCTTCCTGACTTACTGTGTGTGGTTTTGGCCATTGAAAGCCTTTACTTGTGGTTTTGGGCTAGTAGGGACCTGGTTGTGCTTTTGGCCAATGTGGGCCTAGTTTGTGAGGTTTCGAGAAAATGTTTTGCGAAAAGAATTTAAAAAGGAAATTAATTATAGTTTTGTTTTTCGTAATTTTCTCGGGGTGCTTACTAAGTGACTCCTGTCGCTCATGTATTTTTCTTGTGGTTTTGGTTTGCAGGTGCAAACATACGGTTGATTTAGCGTAGTGCATATAGATCTGAATCTTCTAGCTATACACACAGGTTCTTGGTAGTTAGATATTTTCTATTTGACTTTAATTTTCTAGGAATTTAAGTCACTTTAAATTATTATGGAAAATGTGGGGCGTCACAAATGCATTGGAAGAGACCACCACAGCAAATACCACATTTGATTATCCATTAATAAGCCACAACCAAATAATACAATAATTTACATGGTTTTACATTATATGGAAAATCAGGCACAGATGTTACAAAAGCTAATTGTTAAGCTAATTATTTACAGTATTAGATGGTTGGATTTACTAGAAGTGGTCGACGTTTTAGTGAATATGTTGATGAATCTAGTAGATGTGGTTCATCAGAGGATCAAGAGCTCGAACCTACACCTTGAGCTTTCATAAGCGATGAGCTGTTGAAGTACATGTGCTCACAGGGCATGCCACCACCTCCAATGGGGTGGGCACCTCCAACCACTTTGGTTCCTAGCCTCACCCCATCACATGTGATTAGGCATAGTGCTACCCCACCGAGTAGTGTATGTCGAGTCCAGTTAGAGTTGCATTCTCTCCCTCTAGCTAAAGGTAAAATAATGAATTTATAATTGCAGATTTTAAGTGTTGAGAATAACTAATCATATTGATACATGTGTGATTTTAATTAAAACAAGAATAACAAGAGCAAAGAGGACATGCTCAAGTTTCTTAGGGACCTTGACCTCTTCTAGAGCTATTGTCGAACGGATAATTTATTTTTCTTTTTAATTTATTGTTAGTTAACATGTTATCTATTTTTTGTACTTAATTTTAATGCAGTAAGTTCAAGACGAGTTAACAAGATATCATCCAAGATTAAAACAATCTTTAAAGCCTTTTCATTACCCATCGAGTGTCGATGAACATATTTGCGTTCGAATGAGAAGGAGAGAATGTTTGATATAATAACTCATCCTTAAAGTTATCTTCAACATAAACAATTAGTATATTAAATTAATAATCATGTGGGATTTATATAGTACAAGTTAACCCTTTCACGTGTGTGTATCAAGGAAGATTACTGTGCTCTTTTCATGAAATTAATCAAGAAAATGATGAATGATATATAATAGAGGGTAAGAACAAATGCACTAGCAAGGTACCTCGAGTCTCATAATGATTATGAGGTAGGTAAGGCATTTCTTCAATCTTGGTGTATAATAGAGAGGTAGTTAAAGTTTATATTAAGTTGAATTTCATTACATCATTGTATATCTAGGAATTAACATAGATATTATTATTTATTATTAAAATTAGGTGGAATGAACTCTATGATCTTTTTTCTACGGATCTAGAGTTTCGAAAAAGGTTCACGTTGGGGAAGATAAATCACAAAAAACAAGAAAATCGGTCTACAAATTGGTCAAAAATTAATGATCAAATTTGTGCTAAGTTGTTAAGGATAAAAAAGCATAGTGAAAATAAATTTGTAAAATAGATAGATTCTTTTTAATAACGATTAAATTGTTACAAGCCATTCAACTAAGTACACAGCCTAAGAAGGCAGAATAGTAGGCTTTAATCCACACACGTGGGAAATAGTTGTGGTTGACTCCTACTGTAAGGGTTGTCCCTATAAGTATTTCTTATTGTAGTTATTATAGAATTAAATCTACTTTATTAAGATACACTTTTTCTTTATCATCTTTAATTAACTTTTTGTGTTTATTTTTATAGGATTAGTACACTAAATGGTACTCAAAAAAATATGGGCAACTGGATCTTGATGAACATCCAATGCTTCACAAGTAATTTTGAAAGCATGTTTTGAAAGAAAGGAACATGGATAGTATGTGAAGAAAGTTACGGTTGGGTGATCTTCATCCACACTACGTAGAGGAGTTTATTGTTGCTTCCACTACGACTTCTATTGTGGGTTTCATATCTTTGTCTCAGCCTTCTACCCACTTGATCGAGACTTCTACTGTTCCCAATTGTGAGAGTTGAAGTAGGGTTTACGTACTGAACTAGGTTCACAAATAAGCATTGAAATTGCTGCATTGGTGGATCGACTTGTAATGTAATGTTTTATGTAGACTTTCATATTTTATCTAAGTTTTGAAATTTCCAATATACATTTGTCATGTTGAATTAAACCTTATTCTATAATCGTTATTATTTGTAACATATTGTAAGTTTGTTTTATATGATTTTCAAGAGATACACTTGCAAGGAAGACGAGTACGAGGACGATTGGTCAAGTGATGCTGAGACATCGGACCATTATGAGGAGTATATTCATAATCGTTTCATCCATAGATCTTAATCAAAAGTTAAAGCAAAAGAAGTTAAAAAAAGAAGATGAGTTTATGTTCAATGTTGTATTGTATCATGTTAAGTAGATGTTGTATTGTATGGATATTGCATGGATATGTAAATCATTTCATGTAATTTTATTAATTAATACTTTTGTTATGAAATGCATGGCGGTTTAATGTGTGATTTAGTATATTTGTAATTGCAATTGAAGATCAATTTAGCAAGTATTTTCAGATAATTTCAATCATTGTTGCTACTATTATATTTTTTTTCCTCAACTAGAAATAGCAAGAACATTGTAAGGAATTGTTTTTTTTTTTTTGCAAATGGTAATATATATTTATATTAAGATATTACTTGGCTATGAATACCACCATCAAACAAACAAAATAACAATGTTTAAGTTGCATATCCTCAAATTATCCATCCCAAAAGATTAAAGGGAGGAGACACAGAAAATTATAAGATAGAATGCCAATGAGAGTATCTAAAGTCTATACTCAAAGTTACATAATCCAAATTTCAATATCTAGCCAAAAAGGAAATGGCCAAAACCATATTGAAGTACCAGCTATCCAAGATTTGCCATTAATCACCTGAAGCATTTGCTGAATGAGCAACAAGATCGTAGGCAGGCTTAAAAGCAAAATTGAGGTCTTCTATAAAAATAATATGACTCATAAAAAGACCAATAAAAGTAGCAGTGGCTAGAGTTTCCTATACTTGGCCCCAATTTTGTTGCATTTGTTGGATGGCTTGAGAAATGCCCTCCAATCCCTGACCTATAAGAAGATTATTTGCCCAACAAGTCCTGAGTTGTAGAATTTGAAATAAAATTGAAGAGAGACTCCTACTTTGATTTCTAAAGATCATGGAGTTTCTGTTTAGCCACAAGCACCATAGGATAACAAGAACAAACATGTTCCATCCTTTCAAACTTAAATTAAATTTAACTAAACCGCACAAGGAAAAAATATCACAAATTTAGATGGTGTTCAAGTAGTCAGTATTGTTCAGAAAAAAGTCCCAGACTGCCAAATACATCGAACGATGTAAGAAAATATAGAAAGTAGTTTTCATATCATGTCCATAGAAGACACAATGAGGTGAGCCATTCCATCCTTTTCTAAGTAAATTGGCACTAGAAAGAATTTTATCATGAGTAACAAGTCAGGCAAAGACTTTAATTTTAAGTAGTGCTAAACATTTCAAAATACTATTCATGAACTACGACCTAAGTCCACAATCATTAAAGAAACCATAGCAACTTTGAATAAAAAATATATTATTTGAGGTAAGAGTCCAATGTAGGTTTTCCTCTTCACTAAATAAAGTAAGGGACTCCACAATGTTAATGAATTAGTGCAACTGGGATGAAATTTGATTAGAATTAACAGGGCCAATTCTATTATTATTAAATATGGGTAAAAGGTTGGCACTATATTTCATAAGCATCTTTTCAATAATGCATTTCTTATTTGTAGAGATGTAGTATAAATCAGGTAAAGCATACTTCAAAGCAATGTTGTTTGTCCATTTATTTCCCTTGAAGATAGTTTTTTTTTCCATTGTTCACTATGAATGAAGAGAGGATATTAACAATCGGAAAATAAGCCCTTAATTCCTGCCAAAGGGGTGAGGTATGTCCTACTAAATGCCACATTTAAAAGGACACTAGTGTGATTATGAGAGAAAAATCTACTTTTGACAAGCTCAGGCCATTTGAGGCACATGTTATTTGCAAGCAATTGTCAAAGCAACTTACATTTTTATGCAGTGCTAAAATTTCTACTATTAACTATACTTAGTCAGTCTTGTTCCTTATTCTGACAAATATTTTGTCATTTAGCCAAATAATAGTGTCTAGTGGAAGTTGAGGTAGATTTGCAAAGAAAACGACGATGAATTCGGTCAATTTCTAACTCTACCCTCATAGGGAGATGAAGAACTAATAAATAGTAGGTGGGTATAGCAAATAGAATAGAGTTGATTAAAGTGAGTTTACCTCCAATTGATAAATATTTAACCTTTAAAGTTGATAGTAGCTTCTACTGGAATATTGTGAGGAATTGTCCTTGCAACATCCTCACTATTCTTGATAGTTTTTTTCATTTTCTTCCAGATTAGCAACGACATGCGAGCACTTATTGAGGAAATAGTGAGTCCATTGTGAGGACATAGGTCTTCACTAAACTCTTGCAAAATATTTAGCTTGCATGTTGCGAGAAATTGTCTTGCAAAATTGATTTAGTGATGAACTTTATTATGAGGATAAAAGGTCCTCGTAAAAGCATTTAGTGAAAACTAACGAAAATATTATGAGGACATCTATGTTTGCAATTCTAAGCTTTTGTAGTAATGTAAGTTTAGAGTTGTAGTATTAGCTAGTGTGCCTATGGATACTTGGGTAGACATTAAACAAGCATATTTCATTATCCTACAAGTTAAATAAATGGGTAAATAGGTAACAAGTGACTTGGGTAGAATTACAATTTTGATCAAGAATCTGTTACTTATTGGACCAAATTGATGTGAGTAATGAGTAAATTTTTATTCAATAGTTTGAGTTTATCATTTTTAAAATTTTGAAGGATTGAGTTTAAATAAGGCATTTTAATCTTAATAATAGATTTGGTAGGTCCATTTGAAATCTTGCAATTTCGATTATCGTTAAGTCCAATGCATGATAAAGTGAAACATGGTTCCATCAAAGCCAATTGATTCACTACTGCAGCAAAATACTACAATATAGACTATAACATCAAAAAACATTTACAGAATAAAATGAGGTAGCATGAATATGTAAAAATCTTAATGCAAATGTGTAGTTAACATAAATTCCGTGAACGTGATTATATGAATATTTCTGTTATAAAAAGCTTTGCTTGATGTAGAACATATGGGAACAATATCATCAAATAATATATCACAATAATCTTAATTCAGCAATTCAAGTCTAGAGTTGAATCTTTTACAAACCACATGAACATGATTAAATTTACTATTACAAACACAAATTGGAATCTTTGGCTTGATACGTCAATTCAATCTTGCATATATATATATTCACAAACAATTTTTATATGTCACAAACAACTATTATCTAATATGGAATTAGCTTCATTAAGTTCAATATTGATGGACTTCCAATGCAGTCACAAACAAATTCTTTTGATGTTAGAGGCCCGAAATTATCATCTCTAAACCCAAGTGTCCCTGATGTCTTTTGTGTTAACACAAATGGCCCAAAATCAAGGCACAGAATTGCCTCAAGAATGATAAGAAGCATTAAGGAGTTCAATGGTGGTGGAAGAAGAGATAACGCTCCAAGAGAAAATGATAGGGAAAGCAATTCTAATAATTCAACCAAAATTTCTTAAGACAAGAAAGCTTAGACCTTGATAATCTGAAATACCTTTTTAGGGAATACTTGGATTTCTTTGATAACTTGTTTTGTTATAATGGTCATTTATAGTACATGTGATCAAATAATACATTTTGTTGTAATTGTTGATATTTACGTTGATTTCAATGATTTCCATTATTATAATCATTTATAATATGGTGGATTGTTGGTTAATGCTATAGAATATTTTATTTAGCAATTTTTGATATTTATAGGTATATTTGCAAGTTTTCTAAGTATTATATAATTGACTAAATCAAATCTATATTGTAGGTCACCTATATATAGTAATAGAATTTCTGTCACTAAATAAATAACTAATATAGTGATGGAATCTCAATAGCAAATTTGTTCCCTTGGTGATGAAAGAACTTACGGAATTTCAGTCACTCCAATTACTCCATATCACATATTCCGTCATGAATTTTACATGTGACGTCGCCTACAAAATATCATTTACTGATGGTATTTCCATTAAGAAATATAACTACTAATGCTTGCTCATTTAGTGATGGTATTTCTATCACTGAATATTATTGCTAACACTAGCAATGCTGATGTTGCATTAGCATTGGAAGTTCCGTTAGCATGTGTTACTACTGATGGAACGCCTAGTTTTGTTGACGGAGTTTTTCATCACTTTTTAACAACTTTGTATTATAATCGACAAATGAGTAGCAGCAGACGATGGTAGACAACGGTGGAGCGGTGGCGACGAATAATGGTGAAGCAGTGGTGGTGACCAATGACATTCGACGATGATGGCCATCGACAGTCGATAGGTGGCAGCGACGATAATGAAGCAGTATTGTCAAGTTCGTTGAAAATGACATCGGAATTTGGACTTTGATGTCAAATGCAACCATTGTAAATACCAATTCGTTAACTTGTAATATTCAACTCATGTCGAAGATAATATGGTCATACATGAGGATTAAAATCTAGTGTTTTGGCTAGAAGCTCATATCTTTGAGTTTCAAAAAACTAGCGTTTTCTATTTTTTATGCTATCTTTCAAATGCCAATGTTTGGACAAAAGATGACATTTTAAAATGTGTGTTGTTTCAACTTTGAAGGGAAAATGACTTTTTACCGAAAACTTAGGCTCAAAAGTTAAACCAAACGCTCCCTAGTTGTGAGATGTCAATGCATTTTGTTGACTCATTATAGAATCTTAAATAGGATTGTCAATGGTTTTGGTGAAATTTGTTAATAGATTTGAATTAGCCCGTTAATTTAGGTATCGGTGGAAATTTTAGGTCCTTGGAACGAACTTGCTAACCTGTATATCATACCCCATCTCCTGAGTAGGGGTGTCTTGATAGTTTATTTGTTGAATTCTTAAACCATTTAGTATTGTATAACGTATTTATTTGATACTATTGGTGTAAGTTGATGATTATAGCCATAAGACTGATTTATTGATCGATTGGTTAAATAAATTTATAATTATATGATTCCAACATATTTTGATATCAGATTTTATACAAATTGATTTATTACAAAAGTATACATGTATGACTAGTACATGGACAGGTTACATCCTTTGTCCTAATAGGCTAGACTCAAATGGCAGGTGATCAGTCGACCTGTTATTCCTCAAAACCGAATGGATAAAGAGGTTAGTCTCTAATTATATCCATTGACATTGCTAATCTTGGATGAACTTTGTGGCACTGCAATTGTTAGTAACAAATTGTTCTACGAACTACACCTAAAGTAGCTATAGACCAGTAGATGCACACGTATGCTCTTCAACTCCATAAAACCCGCCTCTACCACTTAAGCGACAAAAACTAAAGTAGTTTAACGACGTGTGGTCGTGCGGAGACCGACCACTGTGCGTCCACGTGGCGACAGGATCCGATACGGTGATACCGCCCTCCCACTCCACCGGCTCCGTCTCACCGTTCTTATCTCGAACCCCGACCTGCCTATATATCTCGTCTCCCACGTCGGATCCAACCCCGCTAATTGCTACGTGACAAAGGAGGCTGCTAAGTATGCAGCGTCCCGACGCCGTGACATGACTTAATTATGACTACTGGCACTGTTTGTTCAACAAATTTGGATCGTACGACGCTTTGGAAGGGCATATTCCATTCCTACACGCCATATGGCATATACCTCAGCCTGTGCCCTGAGGTTTTCTTGCTCGTGTTGGAGAATTCCTTGGGCGTTGATTGTGGTACGTTGTGGGAGGGGAAGATGGAGAGTCCAACGTACGAGGCGTGCAGGTTGAAGGGGAGGCCCTGCGTGGGGTGGGTGGACAAGTACTTCAAGGACTGCGTCTGTAGTTTCAGGGACGACGTCTCCTTTGCTCTCGGCCTGCTCAGCCTCGTCTTCTGGGCCGTCGCGGAGATCCCACAGCTTGTCAGCAACTTCAGGAATAAGTCCGGCCATGGCGTCTCACTTGGCCTTCTCTTCACTTGGATTCTTGGGTATGGGACGAAACGACTTGGCTATATAGATAGACAAGATTCTATGGTTAATGTATATGTGCCTTATGTACATGCATGATTTCCTGATTTACACACTCTCTCACTTTTTCATTATTAATGTAGCGACATTTTTAATTTGGTGGGCTGCGTCCTTGAACCTGCCACTGTAAGTATTGGATTTTTAACTTTTTTTTATTTGATAATTTTCCTTTCTGCTTATATATTGGTTTTTCTGCTTCTTTCCCCTACCTGTCTTGCTAACGATTATAGTTCATGCTGTCTTCGATGGATGCAGTTGCCAACCCAGTTATACACAGCTCTGGTACAGTAAAACCTGGTCCTACTCGGTTTTAGATTAATCCTAGTCGCTTGATAGTATGTTTGGTGTTTCAGTGCAATTTTTATGTGCTAGCTAATATAGATCTCGCTAGTGTTGCAGCTATACACAGCCATTACAGTGATCTTGGTACTGCAGACTCTTTACTACGGTTTCTTCCACAAATGGATCAAGTCTGGAGGCTTCCAGAAATACCAAGAAGTAAGATGCAAGCTTTAATTCCCTGTTTATAAGAAAACCCAAAATTCCTAAAATACGTAACCACATTGTGCTTGCACTGTTTAGTGTTTTCCAAATATAATAAGTACGTTCCTGTTCCACAACAACTTCAGGTTCACACAGACGAGCACAATCGAACCAAAAACGACCACAACGTCAACAAGAAGGACTGCAGACGAGGCTCCACCGACCAGACAGCCATGCCCATACCTACTACTCCTTTGATCTCCTCATTCATCCGGAGAGACATGTTCTACGCGTAATTAATTAAGTGGTTCATATGTTTCTCCATGCCAGGTGATACAAGGAATATTCTTTCACATAACTCAAAACTCTTTCCTCTCCTCGCTCTCACAGGTCAGCGAGGTCACTGGCCGGCCGTGGGACGCGACGGCCACCAGGATATTCTCACCTCGGGGTAAGCAGTGTTCCAGCCGTGGCAGCTACCGTGCTGGTCCACTCCTCTTCTGATGAGGAGGAAGAGGACAGGAGGAGCAGGAGGAGAAGCCACTGTCCTCCACCGCCGAGGAGGAGCATGTCACGATCGGTATGTGAAGATATTCTACAGTTGTATACGGTCTGTTTTATTGTTCTGTATTGTTGTGGGACGTAGGGACCTGATAAGGTTCAGTGACGGAAGGTGTCATGGTGTTGTCATCGGAAAATGGTCGTCTCGTTGTCAAGAGCAGACAATTCTCACCTATGTCTCATCTGGTTTTATGCGGTTTTATTACAGGGAGAGAGAGAGACAAAGAGAGACAGAGAAGAAAGTGAGGCTTGTGGGTGGCCGACGGGCCATGGAATTTAGGCTGTCTTTCTGATTTAACCTCTTAGAATAGTTGGACATAAGGGTGTATATGAATCTAGATTGATTCGAAAATCAAATCAATTCAATCCATGTAAGTTGGATTAGGTTGCATTAAGTTTTTTGTATTATAGTTTGATTACGGGTCAAAAAAACTTAAATCTGAACTTTTTAGATTGGATACGGATTCTAGTAACAGGATACTCAATCCATCTTGAAATCTAAAGGTTCATATATAATTAATTATTTATATTGACAAGTACATATTATATATATATAATTATTTATTTATAAATTCCTAATCTCTTCTCTTTAAAACTTTTATCTCTTATTCTCTTCACGTAATCTTCTCGACCCCATCCATCCATCATCCATCTTATCTTGGTATCTATTAATCTCTTTTCACTTCATCTTCTGATCTTATCTCCTTCTAAATCTCCTCATTGTATTTTACTATGAATTATTTATAAACTTTAAAGTAATAATTTATATAATTTAAGAAATATCAGTAAATCATGTCTTTATTAACAGCATAATCAGATTGTTTACTATTTTATGTTTATTATTAGAATTATATATTTTGATATAATATATCATAAATGTAATTTTTAGTTATTAATAAGTACATATAAAACTTCACAATCGATCCAGATTAACTCGAAGTTTGTTGGTAGGGTTAAGTTGAGTATAGACTAAAGTTGATTTGAGTATAAATCTAAAATTATCTAATCTGAATAATTTAAATTAAGTTGTGGAGTCATCCTTAATCAGACCTTTTACATCCTTAGTTGAACTTAAACAAGTCTGTAGAAGGTAGTAGAAAGGAGAATAAATTAGTTATAGATCCCAAACAACAAACTTCATGGGTCCAAGTTTTGCATATATTAATTAAGATTTTACTGAAAATGATTTTATTGTATAAAAATAGATTATTTATTGAATAATGCTTTATAAAACGTCACAAATATAGATAGCAATGTCGACAATATTATCTCATTGGTAGTGCTTACCTACTGTCATCCACAGTTAAGTTTCCAACTTGAGAGTTACGTCGCTGCAAAAAAATACAAACGATGGGACCTCAATCAGAATTTACCAACTGAATTCATCCATTCTCAAAACAAAAGGATTAGGATATACATAACGTTCACTCATGACCTGTTTATTGAGAAAACAATCAAGGTGATAACATGATCAGTCACCAACTTTTCATGCTTATCCGTGATTGCGTAGATATATTCCTAAGCTACTTTAAACTTTTAATTTAGAACAAATCCTAGTTCGAGGTTATCTAAGGCTGGCAATGGGTCGGGTCTGGACCCAGGATCCGCGGGTCTAGACCCATTAAGTATGGGTCTGGGTCCTAAAAATGAGACCTATGGACCCGTGGACCCAAACCCGCTCATTTACTGGGTCGGGTCTGGGTCTAAAAATACCCAGACCCGTGGACCCGATTTATTTATAATATATTATAGTTAAATATAAAAAGTAATGTATAATATATACACTATATATATAATATATATTACTCT
>JAMKQA010047716.1:0-15403 GCA_024699735.1 Posidonia australis | reverse complement strand
TAAACGAAGAGCTTGGGAAGATTCCATGACATATTCGTTGGTGGAGGTAACAGCCATGGGAGGTGGAAAGCCAGCAGCCAGCAGTCTGAGAAGTGGCTACGCGCCAGCTTGGTGCGCCAGAGAGGTGCGCCAGCTTGGTGCTCCAGCTAAGTGTGCCACTTAGGTGCTCTTGCTTGGTGCTCCAGCTAGGTGCTCCACATTGGTGCTCTAACTTGGTGCTCTCCCCTACTTGTTTGGATTTCTAATTAGGCTACAGGCCTACCATTGGTTTGGGATTCGTTTAGCTTATGAGATTCAAAAAGTGGTTGGGTTAGCCACATCCAAAGCAACATCTGGAAAGTTTATCTATGAGTCACCTCAAAATTGGGGTGTCTACAGTTAGAAATTCTTAAGCCTATTCAAGTACCACCTATCTAGTCTAATATTCCAATCCGAGCAAGTTCTCAAATAGGAAGTCACAACAATTATCTTTTTTTGTAATGCCCTAAACTCGGGCATGTTACCTAAATCATAGCATCATAAGCAAAATTACACTAATTACAGTAAAATTAAATAACTGTAACTAAGGCTCACCTCCAAGAAACAATGTCCGGCTAGAAGCTCCAACTCCGGCACCAGAACTCAACTGCACCTAAACTGCACCTGAAAACAAGCAAGCACGTGTGAGTGACATCTAAGTCACCCAGTACGTGCCCGAAACACACAAAACCACAAAATATCTGGAAAACTATAAAACTCAGCCTTTTTAATTTTCAAAGCTTGATTTTCAATTGAAAATCCTCTTTTTCTTTTAAAATAACATTCCCTTTTCTTTTTGTTTGAAATCACTTGGGAATTAAATCCCAAGTCCAACTCTTTTCAAAACCCATCTTTCTTTTCTTTCCAAAACATATGGAAATTTATTCCAAATCATATTCTGTTTCAGAAACACACATTTTACATTTTCTTTTGAAAGCATTTGGAAATTATTTTCCAAAACATGTCCTTTTCAATAGTTGGGAGTTCTTCCCAAAACAAAAATCACTTTCAAAAACTCATATTTCTTGATCAGATCCACCTTGCCCTCGTACTGTTGTACGATCTCGGGCCCAACTAACTGTCTCTCACCCACCTCACTCTAGCAAGTGGGTGTCCTGTAGGGTCTGCCATACAATGCCTCATATGATGCCATACCAATACTAGCATGGTAACTGTTATTATCTGCAAACTCAATCAGAGGTAAGTGATCCTCCCAGCTACTACCAAAGTCCAAGGCGCAGGCCCTCAGCATGTCCTCTAGTGTCTGGATGGTCCTCTCTATCTAGCCATCCGTCTAGGGGTGAAAGGTCGTACTAAAATTCAGCATTGTGCCAAAAGCCTCCTACAGAGCTCCCCAGAATCTCGATGTAAACCTCGTGTCTCTATCAAACACAATAGACACTGGGATACTATGCAATCTCACAATCTCAGCCACATACAACTCTGCCAGCTTTGCCAAAGGAAGATTCACTCTCATTAGCAAGAAATGTGTCGATTTTGTAAGGCGATCCACTATCACCCAAACTGTATCATTCTTTTTTCGGGTTCACGGCAAACCCATCACAAAGTCCATCGACACATTTTTCCCATTTCCATACTGGTACGTCCAGAGGCTGCAAGGTCCCTCTGGGCTTCTGGTGCTCTATTTTCGCCATCTAGCAGGTTACACACCTCACCACATACTCAGCAATCTCCCTCTTCATCCCAAGCCACCAGAAATTCCTCTTGAGGTCTTTATACATCTTGGTGCTTCCTGGATGGATAGTGTATTTGGAGTGGTGAGCTTCATCCAACAAACTGTTCTTGATTTCCTCTATTTAAGGCACATATAATTTCAAATCATACCTCAGCCCACTGTCTACCCCAACTGAAAAATGAGGGCATTACCAGCTTCCAGTTTCCTCCAGATATCTATCACAAAAGAATCATATTGCTGAGCTGTGACAATTGCCTCGATCATCCTCGGGCAAACAGACAAACTAGCCAACACTACTCTGGCAGGTCCCTGAGACTGTCTCCATGGCCTGCACTCTAGTGGTCCCTCTAATAATTTCCATTCATGGATCATCAGACTAGCCATGACATGAGTACGTCTGCTCAGAGCATTTGCAACCACATTTGCCTTCCCTAGGTGGTAGGACAAGCTGAAATCATTATCCTTAATGTATTCCACCCAGCGCCTCTGTCTCAGGTTCAAATCCTTCTGAATAAAGATGTACTTCAAACTCTTATGATCTGTGTACACCTCAAACTGTTTGCCATATAAGTAATGCCTCCAAATCATCAAGGCGAATACAACTGCTGCCATCTCTAAATCATGGGTGGGATAATTCTTCTCATGATCTTTTAACTGGCGCGAGGCATACGTCACCACCTTACCATGCTACATCAACACACACCCCAAACCAGTTCCACATGCATCACTGTAAACCGTGAAACCGCCGCTCCCAGAGGACAAAGACAAAACTAGGGCCGACACCAAATGAGCTTTCAACTCATTGAAGCTCTCCTCGCATTGCCAATCCCAGGCAAAGTGCGCTTCTTTTTTGGTCAATCTGGTTAATGGTGCAGCAATCTTGGAGAAATCATGGATGAATCTCCTATAATATCCCGCTAAGCTGAGAAAACTTCTAATCTCAGTTACTATCTTCGGTCTGGCCTAACTACTCACAGCTTCCACTTTGGCTGGATCTACCTTGATGCCTTCTCTTGAAATAATGTGACCAAGGAAGGATACCTCTTCTAGCCAAAACTCGCACTTGGCGAACTTGGCATAAAGCTGATGCTACCTCAGTGTCTCCAGTACGATCCTCAAATGTCTCCAGTGGGTCTGAACATTTGGAGAATATACTAGAACATCATCCACAAAGATGACTACAAACTGATCCAAATAGGGCCTTAACACCCAATTCATCAGGTCCATAAAAGCAACCGGTGCATTCGTCAACCCGAATGGCATAATCAAAAACTCAAAATGCCCATAACGGATGCGAAAGGCTGTGTACATCTGGCTCACTGATCCTCAATTGATGGTATCCAGATCTCAAATCTATCTTGGAAAACACCAATGCCCCCTACAACTGATCGAACAAATCGTCGATCCTGGGCAGCGGATACTTGTTCTTTACAGTGACTTGGTTCAACATCCGGTAATCTATACAAAGCCGAAGTGAACCATCATTCTTCTTGACAAACAGAACTGGTGCTCCCCAAGGTGAAATACAGGGATGAATGAATCCCTTATCCATCACTTCCTGCAGTTGATTCCAAAGCTCTCTTCAGGTGCCATCCTGTACGGAACCTTGGAAATAGGACTTGATCCCGGCACCAAATCAATCACAAACTCCACTTCCCTGTGTGGTGGCATCCTAGGCAACTCCTATGGAAAAACATCAAGATATTCCCTCACCACTGGTAGGTCCTGAATCTCGACCACAAACGAAGTAGAAACTGTCACATAGGCCAAATAGCCCACACTACCTCTCGCCAGATGATGATAAGCCTTGAGAGCAAAAATCACTTTCCTGGGCTAACCTAGTCTAGTACCCGGTACCATACACAATCTATTACCTGGACACCCTGCTAGAACTCTTCTCTTGACACAATCTATTACGGCTGAATGTTGTGCCAGCCAATCCATTCCTAGGATAACATCATAATCCTGCATGTCCATCAGGATCAAACTGGCCTGAAAATTCCTGTCCCCCAACTGAATATCAATCGGTCTCAAATATCTCTACGCTAGACTGTGTTCTCCCAATGGAGTGACTACATCTAGGTGGAATGCCAATCTAGTTGGCCTAGTCCCGATCTAAGAAGCAAATGACTCAGAGACAAAAGAAAATGAACTCCTAGAGTCGAACAAGACTCGGGCCATCCGGTCAACCATAAGGAAAGATCCTATAATCAACACAACATAACCATAATCATAATAAAAAATAGTGTCAATTACACATAGGATCTATTATTACAGGACAGGACTTAACTCATATAGCCGTACTAGTTCTCACCTTCTACCACATCTCTAGATGGACCAGCATCTGGGGCAGCAATGGAGAACACTCTCCCCTTGGTAGGCTGACATGGCGCATCTCCTGCTGGCTTTGACTAACTGGGACAGTCCTTCTGGTAGTACCCGAACTTTCTGTAGTTGTAGCATACCACACTGTCTAGATTCCTTTGCCTATGCCAACACTGCACCGTTACATGCCCCTTATTTCCACAGACATGGCATGGTCCCATCTGGGGGTTGCTGCTGGATCTTGCATGGCTGAAACCCATACTCTATTCTCTACCCGATGTAGGTTGTTGCTTCTGCTTCTTCCTAGAGCTGCCAGAACTCCCCGAACTTGGCGCTCCAGTCACAGACGGTCGAGAAACGGAGGTTCAAGAGACAAAAGGTCAAGAGATAGACTTTTTCCCCTATTCCTTTTTGGGATACTCTTCCTAGAACAGCCTACGATGATCCTCATAGCGGTTTGCAAGCTCCACAGCATCTGCTAAGATTTGGCATCTGAAGCCAATAACTCTGGATCTCAGCACAGGGTTCAGTCCTTCCACAAACCTCTTGGCTCTGTTCTTCTTAGAAATTACAGCCTGAGAGAACTGCTCCAACCGAAGGAAGGACAACTCATACTCTGCCACAGATTGGCTCCCCTACTTTAGGTTCCTGATTCTCTTTCCAACTTATCCCTCTCATGCTCAGGGAAAAACCTCTCATAGAATATCCCTCAGAATTCCTCCCAAGAGATCATCAGCAGGTCCGCATTCGGAAATTTAGTGTGGCGCACTGTCCTCCACCAATGATCCACAACACCCTTGAGCTGGAATGCTGCGATCCGGACCCACTTCTCAGCTGGACACTCGATCTCCTCTACGGTCTTCTCCACCGCCAGGAACCAAGCCTCACACTCCTCTAGTGTGCCACGCCCATCAAAAGTTAGCGCACCCAGTTGGCAGAATTACTTGATCCATGGGTCACCCTTGCTACTGCTGCCAAAGGACTGAGCGAAACCTCGTATCATCTCGCCAAATTCTTGTCTCATACCCCCCATGCACTACCCTCTCCTGTCTCGAAGTCGGGTACAAGGGTCTTGCCACGACTGCGGCTTCGGCGAGACATCTTCCAGTTGCTAGCACAACAAAACGCAACAACCAAAGATTTAGGTGCACGACTCTCGATTGTGCAATCCTAGGGAGCCACTAGACCAAACATCACCAAGCCGGTGCACTAGGTGTAACCTTAGCTCTGATACCACTCTGTAACGCCCCGAACTCGGGCACATTACCTAAATCATAGCATCATAAGCAAAATTACACTAATTACTGTAAAATTAAATAACTATAACTAAGGCTCACCTCCAGGAAACAATGTGTGGCTAGAAGCTCCGACTCTGGCACCAGAACTCGACTGCACCTAAACTACACCTGAAAACAAGCAAGCACGCGTGAGTGACATCTAAGTCACCCAGTACGCTCCCCAAACACACAAAACCACAAAATATCTAGAAAACTATAAAACTCAGCCTTTCTAATTTTCAAAGCTTGATTTTCTTTTGAAAATCCTCGTTTTCTTATAAAATATCATTCCCTTTTCTTTTTGTTTGAAATCACTTGGGAATTAAATCCCAAGTCCAACTCTTTTCAAAACCCATCTTTCTTTTCTTTTCAAAACATTTGGAAATTTATTCCAAATCTTATTCTCTTTCAAAAACACACGTTTTACATTTTCTTTTGAAAGCATTTGGAAATCATTTTCCAATACATGTCCTTTTCAACAGTTGATATTTCTTCCCAAAACCAAAATCACTTTCAAAAACTCATATTTCTGACCAGATCCAGCCTAAAACAAGATGCCTCTCAAGGCTAAAACCAAAACCTCAAATATTGGCTGGTAACTGGTTAAAACCATAGTTCTTATTAATTTCTAAGATTCTAGGACCATTCATAAGTCCAATCCTAGCCAAACCACATTTCTTTTCATTTCTCAAATCACATTCTTTTTCTTATACATTTCCACTTTTCTTTACTGATGTTACCTTGATCAGGGGTAACCAGGCACACAAGCAGTAGGTGAGGACATCCTTTCCACTACCTCTCTACATTGTCGCAGTGAAATTCCCAATGCAACATGCCACCGCCCTGGCCAACTGGCCTCAGTTTCTTTTCATATATGCACGGGGATACATCTTTGTCTGACGCCCCATCTGTGACCCGAACAACTAGGTACAACAACCCAGGCTAAGCCTACACTGTCGGTGACCCGAACAACTAGGTTTAACAACCTAGGCTTAACCTACACCGTCACGAGCTTAGTGACCCGAACAACTAAGTACAACAACCCTGGCTCAGCCTACACCGTCTCCAACTCGGCAACCACAGTCGTGTCTGGCAACTGGTTTCATTGGAGCCTCATACTCCTACCACGTTGTCGACACCAACCCCCGTGGTTCCTTAACTCATTATTAGTGTTTCATTTCCAAAACTCTTTAAGCTTTTCTTTCCAAAACTATTTCCATTTCATTCTTTCCCATTGCAGGATTCTGTTTCCATGCAATACTTGACCCTCTTGAGGGGTCCCAACTCAAATCATTTAAAATCATAAATTGGTTCTCATGCCCAAAACCACTCATAATTAACCATTTTATTCATTTATAGGGTCTAAAACCCTAAAATCATTCCCATATTTACTCATTTGGGATCCTTATTCCTCCATGTCATTTACATGGGGAAAACATCATTAACATATGCTTTACATACTCTTAAAACCATTTATTTCCATCTCATAGTCACATTTACATATCTCAGGGTCAGGGCAAAATCGGCAGACCGAATTTTAGATTCGGTATAACGAATTCTCCTGATTCGGTATATCGAATTTATTCAATATATCGAAACCCTAAATGATTTCGGTCAACCAGAAGATTTTGGTCTACCGAAACTAGGGATCTTGGCTTAATCTGTCAAGATTTCGGCATACCGAATTCAATTCGGCATACCGTAAACCCCGCAACCAGGGCACCCCTTGGTTCTAGGCAGTGAAAATCGTCCAAGGTGGGAGCCTCAATCGAACCTCCCAAACTCACATCACAAATTACCATTAAATCATGGAGTGTAGACCCTTGAGTCTACTTCAAAACCCCTCAATCCATCAACTATGTGATTCACACGAAAATTACAAAAAGAAGGAGCTCTGTTAAACCTACTGTAGCTTACATCCCAAATCTCTTTTAATCCAACGAATTTCTCATCCTAACCCCATGATATCTATGTTTTCATGCATTTTAACTCATTCTCATCAATTTCCCTATTTTTCTACGATTTTACATGCATTCTTTGTCATTTTCATGCATTTTTCTCACTTAATCCAACCACAAGGAAACGAGAAGGTACAGGGGTCATGTACCTGGCTCTGCCTTTCAGCGACCCACCTACACTCCGGCGAGCCTCCTCGCGCCCCAGCGAAGCTTCCTCCTCTGGCAAACTTCGCAATCCACCTCCCCCTCAGTCGCACGCCGCTCCTCCTTCTCTTCTCCCCTCTCGGTCGCCCTTTCCTTTCCACGCTTGCCACTGCCTCCCTTTATCCTCTTCTCCACCCGCATCGTGCAGGCCGTCCATCACGTCGGAAGAGACGGCGAGGCACGGGCTGGCATCGTTGGTGGCATGGGTCAGGGAAGGGAAGGAAGGAGATGGGGATGGTGCGGGTTCGTGAGAGAGAGAGGGAGAGAAAAAGAAAAAGAAGGAGAGAAAAAGATGAAAAGACAGGCACGCAAACGAAGACGACTGTGAATCCTCAAACCAGACTCCACATGGGTCCCAAATCACAAGCATGTGCACAGAAAGCAAACCACAAGCTCACACATCCAAGAAACAACAGATTATCCATTAATAAACCATTTATACAATATTACAATTAATTACATAGTTTACAATTGAAAATGGATAATTAGGCCTTGATGTCACATTTTTATTTCCTTTTTCTTTTCGACCAGTGATAGGGTAATTTCCCCATGGTCATCCCTTAGTTTCTACCCCATTGAAGTGACATCTCTACATGGTTAACATGGTCTTGATATTGACTGCGATACATAATTCCAAAACTGGCTTGATCCTTCCATGCCTGAGCTTTCAATATGATGGCATTCTTAGTTTAATCGAACCACTTGGCTATGTAACCATGTCCCAAAACCAAGTGTGTTCATCTTTCCACCACCTAGCTGTGTGACAATCTCCTGAAACCAAGTAGGTTCCACCTTTTTGGCTGTGTGACTATGTTCCGAAACCAAAAGGAGGTATTGTCTTTTTTTGGAACCTGTGGCGGATCATTTAAGAGCAAGCTCCCTATTTCAGGAAATAGTCAATGAGGATATCATTCTTACCTTAGAGCCAATCTTGTTCTAAGATCAATTCCAAGGAGGGGCATCTGTAGATATGCCATTATTGCATTTCCTAGAGTTCATCTAAGATAGGACCCTTGAGGCGTCCCAGATCACATGGTTGAGGATTTATAACATATTTTCTAGATTTTTCATGATTTCTTTAAAAACACTTTTAATTTTACTTGATTCAAAGTCGTTAGTCGTGATAGAGCTCGTGTATGCATAACGTATAAATCATTATAAATGCTAAATAATTGACGAAAATTATTGGAATTGGATGACTTGATAATTAAGATTACTTATCTTTATTTTATTCAAAAACGAGATTTTTTTTATGATAGGTTATCACATTTTAATATTATAACTATATTTAATTGAAGATAATGTTTAAAAATAAAGATAATATCCAAAATATCTGGATGATTGGCAATCTATTTTTAAATCAAATATATCCTTGATTTTAACTGATTTTCCTCGTAATTATTGGAGATTTAAAAATTCAAATTTGATTTACTTAACATTTTGAGTTTAAATTGAATTTGGAATTTATTTAAAATCTTTCCATTACGAAAATGATTTTCAGTGATTGATTTGTATGAAGATATTTTGAGATCTTAATTTTCGATGTTTTCCCTTTTTAGTGGCTCAACGCCAGTAGCAATGGCGACTAGTTGACATGACAGATTTCATTGCCATTTAGGCATTGATTCACTACGTCCAACTAAAATGGAGTTTACAGCATCGTCCCCTGTATGGACAGCAACGCAGAGATTCTATTGCTAGTCATATCAACGATGACATCTAAAAAGATATTTTTGCCATTTTTAACGATTTTAATCTTAACCCTTGATCTCTCACTTGTCTTTGAGGAGATTTGGTGTCCCCCAAACTCAATAAATAGACCCCGTAAGTCAAGAATTTGAGGGGAGGCACATTGAAAATCCTAGAAGCCAATAAAAACCCTAGAAGGGGAAAAGGGAGAGAGATCCTGAGAGAGAGAGAGAGAGAGAGCCTTCAGCATGCTCCTCCATGTCCATCTCCTATTAGGTATCTTAGATCCACAAGAGATCATCTTGTCCATGAGCCATAGTGTACCTCAAGAGCTCCAATAGACCTTCACTTCCTCTACCCACTCCAAAGCGCACGAGAGTGAATGGGAGTTTTCATTCCAATCATTTTTTTTACATATTACATTACATTCATTTAAAAATAGTCCATGGCATATGCATGTGGGGACAATCCCCTAGTTAGTATTAGTTGCATATGTTTATGTTATTTGTTGCTTTTCTAACATCATTTACTACACCTAGAACTAATACAGATTTTCTTTTGTTTTTTTTGTTTTGAAGGGAAGGAAACATTACATAGCACGAGGAAGTCGTTAGGTAGCATCTTGTCTTTAATCCAGTGAAATGAGAGTTCACACAACCACAACACCACCTCATCTCCTACAGGCATCTTGTCAGCTAATCATCAAATTGACAACAAGGGTCATCAACGTGAGTGGACACGATGACCACTCGACATCAACCCCTCCCCCCCTCAAAACAACATCCACAGACACCAAAAGACAAAAGACAGCAAACATTGCACATCTAAGAAGCCTCTCGCTTCATCCACATGCGACAATAGGAGGACAAAACTACAGACATCCTCCATACCGACACAAGAACAAACAATTGACAACCGACAACAACAACAACGGCATACTAGAACAACAGACAACTACCAATCAAACAAGGACAACAACATACAAGAAACAACAATCAGCAACACCCAAAGTAATCAATCTTCCCGTCAACAACTAATCATGGAAGCTACACAAAAGGCAGGCAACCACAACACCTCTCCTTCCATACTCGACACCAACAACCCAACATAGGATGGTGGTAGAGAAAACACATCCACTGGTCAACTACTTGTGGAGCACCTAACCCCCTTAAAGGAATTAGGGTATCCCTTTGCAATACCCGGTCTTTGCATAGTCATTGTGCATCAACCTGGCCAGTACAATCAATAAATGTGCACCACTTTCAAATACAAGACTCATTTGGCCTCCCACACATAGCTAGGTCTCCTACCTTGCATGCCAACACTGAGTCTTGACTAGAATATAGCTGCCATCACTCCCGCAATCATGGTACTTAATCAACATGAAACTAGTGGACAACACCTGAAACCACACCCCAAGGAGTAAGGAGCTTAAACTAACCGTCCCACTTGAGCGATCACAGCTTTGCACTCTGCCATGCAAGAAAATTAACAAAACAAGGTACAAGATTGTAGAATATGGAGTCATCGATTAGACATCCCTAGGCTAGTGCTCTTAGGTAACCTATGGTTTGATACCACTTTGTAATGAGCAGGGTCATTACCCTAAACCTAACTACTTTTTTTGTGTGATTAATTACTTTATTTGGAAAACTAAATCCAATAGTAACAACAAAAACAAAAGAACTTTTAATTGAATTAAACTAAACTAAACACTTATCTAGAATCCTTGATGTATAGGCAATTGACTCTAGCTCTATGCGCACTAGCTAGCTCCTATTCTTGTCCTGCACTTGCGAAAAACTTCAAACAAGCATTCATGAGTGGCCAATGAAAGGTCACCTAGCACACACCCCATCCATGCACACACACACACCACTCTATCATCTCTCTTGGATACTGCCACATTACCAAAGGGCAATACATCATTGCCTAGCAAGCAACAAATCTCTTTAAAACCATGTCTTTTAAAATCATTTCTTTTCTTTCAAAACCGTATGCATGCTTGACTTGGCTACACTTGCCAAATCAAGTCCACAACCACCCAAAAGTGTCACACCAAGCACCGAACCTCTGCTTAGTCTATACAGAAATTATATCACAAAGATCAACACAAAAACAAATTTCCAAAAAACCACAACGCTACTCACGACATATGCAAAACAATGCCACTCACAAGTGTAAGCAGAACAATAAACACTGGCCAAAATTAGTCGTTGGAGACTCTCACTCTGGTCCCTATTGCAATGCCATGGACAGCCATAGCCTACTCGCCCTAGCCTATTAGCCTCCACAACAAGTCGTGTTGCCTAGCGCTAAGCAACCAACTCTGGCCACAAGTAGTCCATCAAAGTGCGACCAAAAGTGTCTACACTAATGTAGTCAACCAACCTATGCAGGAGTTCAACCGCCTTGACCCTATAGGTGCCATAGGACCACTGTAGACACCCCATATGCTTGTAGATGGACCCTAAACCCTAAACTTAGTCCAAAACTCTAAAACTAATTTAAAATCCTAAAACTAATTCAAAACCCTAAAACTAACCTAAACCTAATTCAAAATCCTAAATCTAACTCGAAATCCTAAATCTAATTCAAAACCTTAAATTAAACCCTAAACTGAACCCTATACCTTAATCCAGAACCCTAATAACCTATAACACCCTCTAACCACCTAAATAAACCCTAACCACTTTCCCTTCACCATAACAACTTATAATAACCTTTAACCACCTAAACAAACCCTAACCACTTCCCACTCCACCATAACAACCTATAACAACCCCTAACCACCCAAACAAACCTAACTACTTCCCACCTTCACCATAACAACCTTAAGCACTTCCCACTCCACCATAACAACCCTAACAACTTCCCACTTCACCATAACCACCCATAACAACCCCTAACAAACTACCTAGCCATTGCAAGCCTATAAATACCCTTCCATTTGCAAGAGAAGAAAAAGGGGGGAAAAAGGAGAGAAAAAACTTGGAAAATTTGAGAGGAGAGCAACCAAGGAGAATTTTTTCTAACCAGAGGAAGCTCATATCAAAGAGGAAACTCAAAGAGGAGAAAAATCAGGGTTCAGGCCAACTTCGACCACCTCTCCGACGAGCTCCGGCAACCTTCTTCATTGTCAACTCAGGTAAGCTTCAATCCCGGCTCAATTTCTTTCAATTTCAGTCCCTTAAGATCTCCTCTACCTTCCCCAATTGATTCCAATAAGGCCAGGTAGCTTCCTTGGCCAGAATCAGTGGATTTTTGTGTCACCGGACTCGATTCTTCGACAGGAAAGGTGGGGGCACGAATCCAGTGAGAGATTCATGCCCTGGTGTGCTTAGTTAGATTAGGCTTGGCCTCTTCTTGCTTCTCCTCCACCCTGGAAGCCTCTCCCTCGCTTTGGACGCTGTTGGATGAAAACCGCCGGATGCAGCCTCGCCGTTGCCAGAGAAGACGACCCTTGGAGGGGGTCAATCAGGCTCCTCCTGCCTTGCCACTTTTCTCCAACCCTCGAGAAACAATCTCCATCTCTCCTCTTGCACACCAGAGCTCCCAGAACCTCGCATCAAAGACCGATCGTGTCCCACAACCAGCGTTGTCGAAGTTGACCTTGAGCATGATCGGGAGGGGGAGGAGCAGCGTTGTTCTTACCTTTGAGCGATGGGAAACGCTCCTCTCCACATCGTCAAGCCTCCAGAAGCCCATAACCGCCGCACTAGCATCTCTAGCGGGCCTTTCTTTTCCAAGACTATCGCTGAAGTCGCAGCGCTGGCGAGGGAGGTGGGAGGAGACCTCTGACCATTGACTGCAAGATCGGAACCGCTGGATCTTCCCCCCTTTGCTTCCCTCTTACTCACAAGGTGCTTGGATGGCAGATCAAGCATCGGGGGACGCCTTGAATGGCTTCCCAGAAGGCCGTCGACGGAGAGGTACAGTCGCCAGCGACCGTCAATCTCTTTTTAAAAAATAAAAATTTCTTTTTAAAAAAACTCTATTTCTTTTATTTTGTTTGCAACAAGGTCCTTTTATTTTGCTTTTAGGTCCCTGCACTAGTTTTTTAATCAGTTTAATAATGATTTGTTTTGTAAAATTGTAGTGTGACCCTTGTACAATTTTGTTAATGTTTTCTAGGCTTTAATGTTGACATAAAACCTTCTAATTTACTTTTCATTCATTTTAAGTCTGTAATTTGCATAGAAAACCTTGAACTTCATTAAAATTGTTCTGGATGCATGATTTTCTGGCATAATTACAAATTTAACCCTGTAGATTCAAATTATTACTCAAATGTGCTCAAGATTGCATTTTAAAACTTGAACTTCATTGAATTTACACTGAATGCATGGTTTTTATGGCATATTTGCAAATCAGTCCTTGAAAATTCATGTTTTCATACATGAGTCCATTATTTTGCACATTTAACTCTGAATTTCTTCAAAATTGCATTAAACACATGTTTTACTAGTAGAATTGCAGATTGGACCTCAGAAATCCTGGTTTTTACAAAAGATGCACAATTTTGCACATTTAACCCCCAACTTCCTTAAAATTGCACAAAATGTGTTTTCATTAATATTTTAGCTGATTTAGCCTTGGAATCTCAGCCTTTATTCAGGGACATGTAATTTTGCACAGAGGCCCTTGGAAATTTACATATTTCTCCCATACTTGCATTTTGTACATTTTGTTACCCTTTTTTATGCATAGTTTCTCATGCTTATTTTCTTGCATCATGTACGCATTTCAAACTTATTTCAAACTTGGTTTTCATATTATTTCCTGGATTTCTTCTGATTTTTCATGGTCTAGAATTGATTTGGATTTTCATCGCCTGAAAGCGTACATTAACAAGCTTGACAATGCAGACATGGACCTGAATGAGGATTATTTTCCGTCTTTTGATTTGTTCGGATTTCTTAAGTTTCCGCTGTTTTGCGTAATGCTTTTCGAATATTTTCGATTTTCAGGATTTTTCACCATCGCCCAAGGGCGTATAGTAAAGTGGCATTTTCAATGCCTACATTGTCCCTCAGATTATCATTTTTTCTTTTTTATTCATTTCGTCTCTTTGATTTGGCATGTTTTCGCATTCATCTTAGGCATGTGCATTCAGAATAGATAGGCATACACATACTAGATCATTAGCAAGTAGGAAACCTAGAAAGAGCAAATTCTTCATGCATATGGGGGTGCCTAACACCTTCCCCATGCGTAACAAGAATCCTTACCCTTTCTCTGGCCCGTAATGACCAAGTGTTGTGTCCATTAGGCATAGAGCACACGTGCAACAATTTGCATTGTTTTTCTTGCATTTCATATGCATTTTGGTTTTCCTCGTCTTTCCATTAAAAGACTATGTGGCGACTCCTTTTCCTTATGTAACATCTGGGCCTGATTATCCATTTTCATTATAAACCATGTATTATTTGTATATTGTGTTTAATGGTTTATTAATGGGTAATCTGTTGTTTCTTGGCTATGTGTGGTTGTGGTTGGTTGTGCTTGGTGTGTGCCATCTGGTGTAGGCTGAGCCTGGGCTTTTGAGCCTAGTTGTTCGGGTCACCGCCGGTGTAGGCTGAGCCTGGGTAGTTGTACCTAGTTGTTCAGGTCACCGAGCTCGTAGCGGTGTAGGCTGAGCCTAGGTCATTGGACCCAGTTGTTCGGGTCACCGACTGGGGCGTCTTCAGAGATGTATCTCCGTGCTCCTGTGAGGAACAGGAATTGTGAGGCTTGTTTGCCGGAGCGGTGGCATCCCGCACGGGGAATCCCATCACGGCAGTGCAGGATGGTTGGGGAATGATGTCCTCACCTACTGCTTGTGTGCCGGGTTACCTCTGATCAAGGTAACAATAGTAATGAAAGTGGAAATGATTAAGTAAGTGGAATGTGTGTATGTGTGTGTGGTCAGGATTGGACTTGTGAAATGGTCCAAGAATCCTGAAGAGAAATGATGATGTTTTAACCAGTTACAAGCCAGTGTTTGTGTTTTGGTTTTGAGCCCAATGGGGCAGTGTGTTTTAGGCTGGATCTGGTTAGGAAGTGTGTTTTGGGAAAAATCCCAAGTTTTGAAATGGAATTGTTTTGGAAAAGAAAATGAATTCCAAAAAAGGGTTTTGAAAGGAATGTTTTGAAAGGAAAGTGGTTTTGGAACGAATTTCCAAATGTTTGTGAAAGAAAGGATTTGGTTTTTGGGATTGAACTCCCAAGTGTTTATTTAATAAAGAAAATGATTT
>JAMKQA010047715.1:0-12468 GCA_024699735.1 Posidonia australis | reverse complement strand
CATATGCAATTGTCTTTTCAAAACAATTAACAAAACCATTTTCCATTCATAAAACTCTTTGCAAATCACATGCAATTATGCATCAAATCATTACCTGTGGTCCTTAAGCCCACACATTCTTTCATGGTCTTTACACCATGAAATCACCTCTCACACGGGTCCATATCCGTATCCATATACAGAAGCCATGCTTCAAAATCTCATGGAAAACACCATTAAAAATAACATACTAACATGCATCATCTTACATGTCATTCCATGCATTCCGTACATTTATCATGTATTTATCCATATTTAATCATCATTTTCTATGTATTTATTAATGCAGTACAGGGCTCAAAATCGGCATGCCGAAATTCCATTTCGGTATGCCGAAATCCCCTGATTCGGCATACCGAAGGGAACTTCGGTATACCGAAATCTCCTGATTCGGTATACCGAAATTCTTCGGTATACCGAATCCCTGTCAGATTTCTCAAACACAGGGGAAACGATCGACCGAATTCCTCCGATCGTCCGAGGCCAAAACGCGGGGTACCGCCTGGGAGCAATTCGGTATGTCAAAACCAATTCGGCATACCGTTTTCTGCTGTTGCAGAAAACTCCCCAGGCCACCGTCATCTCTTTCTCCCCCAAGTGGGAGTAAGGATCGGACCCCCCAAACATGCCACTAAAATCACCAATAAAACATGGAGTGTAGACCTCCCAGTTTACTTCAAAACCCCTCAATCAAAACATGAATCCATTAAGCATGCTGTTCTAACAAAAATCACAAAGGCATCAAGTCCAAACACATTCACTGTAGCATGCTTCAAGAACACCCACGAAAATCATGCAAAACGCCCATAAATCAACATGATATCAACTTGCTCACATCATTCATCTCATTCCTAACATTTCCCCATTTTTTTGCATGATTTAAACATCATTTTTATGATTTTTTTCCCTCAAACCCAACATGACTCAACTACAGAAGAACAGAAGGGAAAACAATAGGGAAACGCGTACCTGGCTCCGACGAGCCTCGCGTACCCTCACTCCAGTGGTGCACGGCACCAGCCCAGCTTCCCACACTCACGCGAGCTCCTCTGGCGGGCGACTCC
The DNA here is from genome assembly GCA_024699735.1 of Posidonia australis. Taxonomy (NCBI): domain Eukaryota; kingdom Viridiplantae; phylum Streptophyta; class Magnoliopsida; order Alismatales; family Posidoniaceae; genus Posidonia; species Posidonia australis. Next base: position 11,365 of record JAMKQA010047715.1, on the reverse strand, counting down.
TCCGCAGCAACCACACTTCCTCTCGCCCTCTCTCTGCTTCTCCCTCATGCCGCACACCTCCTTTTAACACCTCCGACGCCTGCCATCCCGGAACCCCGCCGACGTCCACCAGCTACGCGTAGCTCTGGACGGAGGGGACGGAACGAGCAGCCCTCCCCTGCTAGGTTCACAAGATTCCGAGGTCAGTCACGGGCATGGAGAAGACGGGTAATAGCACGGCACAGCACCGCGGGCTCTTGACCAAGTCAAAGCTCAAGCCCAAGTGGGTCCACCACAAGCACGGGTCCTAAAGCAGAACCGACCCACTGGCCAAAGAAAACACACCACAGGGGAGAAACCAAGGCACAAAACACAGAGGGAGCCCACAGTCAACAAACACAAACTAGATTGACCATTAATAAACCATACACAAAATAATTACAAGAAATCCATGGTTTATATTAAATGGAGAAAACCCAAACATAGATGTTACAGATGGCAAGGGATTTAAATACAGTGGTGGAGGTAGAGTACTTCGGATGACAAAGGAGCTTTGGTTGTTATGAAGGATGTCAAGAGAGGTTCCTTGTATATCGTCCAAGGTTCAATTGTGACAGATTTTGCGACAACAGTATCTCTTTTAGAGCAGTTAGAATTAGATCAGACAAAGTTGTGGCATATGCGGTTTGCGCATATGAGTGAGAAGGGGATGATAGTTTTGAGCAAGCAAGGCCTTCTAGGAGGCCACATGGTAGTAAACCTTAAATTCTATGAACACTGTGTTTTTGGCAAGTAACATCGAGTTTAGTTTTGTAAGGCAGTGCATACAACAATGGCAACGCTTAATTATATCCATGCTGATTGTTGGGGTCCCTCACGTGTCTCATCCCTAGGAGGTTCAAGTTACTTCCTTTCAGTAATAGATAATTACTCAAGGATAACTTGGGTATTCATGATGAAACACAAGAGTGAGGCATTTTAACTCTTCAAGTAATGGAAGGCATTGGTGGAAAATCAGACATAAAAGAAGATCAAGCACTTTCGTATTGATAATGGTCTGGAGTTTTGTTCTAATGAATTCAATGATTTCTGCTGAGATGTAGGCATTACTAGGCACCGTACAGTCAGAGACACGCCACAACAGAATGGTATAGCTGAACGGATGAACAGACCACTGTTAGAGAAAGCTCGATGCATGGTCTCAAATTCTGGATTGGAGAAGTCTTTCTGGGCAGAGGTAGTGAACACAACATGTTACTTGGTGAATCGCAACCTAGCTAGCGTCATTGACAATAAAACTCGTTTCGAGGTATGGTCTGGAAAACTCGCTACTTATTCTAATATTAGAATATTCGGATGTCCTGCTTATTACAATGTTAGTGAGGGTAAGTTAGAGCCAAAGGCAAGGAAGGGGTTATTTATGGGTTCTGGTGCTGGGGTAAAAGAATATAGAATTTGGTCTCCTTCTCAATGTAAAGTTATTCTTAGTAGAAGTGTAACTTTTAATGAAAATTCTATGCTTTACCCAAGTATGGAGTCATCTATGTCAGGAAGTAGTGACAGTGCCATCAAACAGGTGGAGTTTGAAATAACTTCTAATCAGAAAGATGACGAAGATTCACCATAGAGTCACGAGCTAGAGACCAATACAGAATCTGAAGAGCAACAACAAGAAGAACGGTTGTATAGTATTGCTACTGATCGACCTCGAAGACAGATCAATGCTTTAAAGAAATATGGTTATGAAAGCATGATGGTTTGTGCTCTTCAAGCAGCAGAAGAGGTGGAGTTTGAGGAGCCTTCTATCCATTGAGAAGCCATCAAAAGTACAAAATCTACTCAATAGATTGCTGCAATGGGTAGGCCTATAAATGGAACGGATATGGGACGAGTAAAGTCTTATCCATGCCTTTATCCTTTAAATTCTAACGAGAAACGGAACGGGTGTAGATCTGCATTTTCTAAGTTTCTACCCTTATTCACCCTATTACCCATGGTAGGATATAAAACGGATAGGATAAATAGGTAATTGGGTAAAATTTATCTATGAGAAAAAAATGAACTTCCTTCAAGTTCAAGAGCTTAAAATTACCAATCATAAACAGATATTACAACAATATTACAATAAATAAGCCAAGCATAAACAGATTTTTAGGAATAGGTTCCATAAGAATTTCTAACCACACACACTTTCCTTACAAAGACAATGTAGAAGTTCAAACAGCGTGAATAAGTCTGCTCAAAGAAAGGACAGGACATAGCAACAACAATTCAGAATTTTAGATAAACACACGACACCAGAAGTCCAAAACCGTTTACCCCAAAAAAAAAAACACATGTAAATCTGATTTCAGCATAGAGTGTGCTTCCATGCCCACCAAAAGTCTGCTGTTCCCATGCGAATCTGATTTCTGCGTAGAGTGTGTTTCCATTTCACCAGAAGTCTGCTGTTCCCATAGCTCTCTCCACAGGCACCACAGAGTGTGTTTCCACGCCCACCAAATCTGATTTCAGCGTAATACTGGATGAACTAGGAAGGCTTTCCTGCAATCACACGAATATAGAAGAAGAAATATGTGATCCTACAACAAGTACTTTTTAATCATAAGCTTCTCAATGTCTTTGAATGCATTGTGCAGGTTATAACTCTACGAGATAAAAATAGAACAACCTACATTGAATGCTTTGGTACAATAAAATTGCTTATACTATAGACGAACTTGTTATAGTTGCTTAACTAAATCAATATCATTTATTTCAATATTAGCTTCATCATTAACATCAGTTTTTGTTGTGTCAAAGGTTGATTCACTAACATCACGTCCTACAAGTTAAATTAAACATAAATGAATTATATAATAAACAAAACGTAATTAGATCATACAAATTAACTTAAAAAAAACAATTACTACGAAGTTCAGATCTTAACCAATCTTGACCACAAATTACTGCCTCAACTGTGTTTGGATGCATAGAACATTTATATTGATCAAGAACTCTGTCACTTGTACTAAACATGGACTTTGAGGCAACAGTAGATGTAGGAATGATTAAAATATCACGAACCATAAATGTTACAATAGGATACTTGGGACCTTGAAGTTTCTGTTGGCTTTATTAGCCATATCTTGATTTTGATGATAGCAAAAGACTAATGTGTTTTATGAGAATATTTCATAGTTCATATTTGTAAAGAAGATCATTGAAGGACTCAGAAGATTCAAACATAAAAGGGAAGATATTTGAAGAAGACAGAAACCTATGTGCCACTAAGAAGAACTCAAGATGATGAAATTAGAAGAAAATGAAAAGTTATATTTGTAATTATTTTTGATGTAATTTTCTATTTATTCATGTATTCCTTGAAACTTGTAATTATCTCCCAAATATCCCCATAGGGTCATAGGAAAATTACCCAAGTCCCAAAACCAACCATTCATTGAAAATCATTCATTATAGGACTAAAGGGATTTTCAGCGTATCAAATTTCCTCGGTATACTGAAATATATGTAGATTAGAAAAATCAGAAAAGAAATCCAGAACGGCATATCGAAATTCACTAGCATACCAAATCAGAGATTTTCAGCATATCAAATTATTTTCGGTATACCAAAATGTTCGACCGTTGCACATTTCGGTCAACCATTTTAATTTTGACATACCGAATCAGTAGCCGTTGCTGAACGTTAAAGAGACGTTAAACACATTCTTATACCCATGTTTTCCTATAAATAGCCCCCCTTTTCTTTACATATGAAGGACGAATACTTCCCACACTAAGAATAGAACTTCACGCATCACTATTTCCAAGCATTCATTCCTACTCTATTAGAAAAACTCCCAAGGCAAGAAAGCTCCATTTTAATCCATCCAGTTAGCCAAATTGAGTTTGGGAGATTATAGAAAAAGTTGTAAAATCCAAGTGTAAAGGTTTTTCTCCGGATTGAGAGAAGGAAGCCGCGGTTTTTGCGGAACTTGGCGAGGATTCGTCAAGGGTGTACGGTGGGATCTTGGCCCGGAACAATATCAGGTTAGTGAATTTCTCGAGGAGTGGACTAGGCCAGAGAGGCTGAACCACTATAAATCTACTTGTGCATATTCATTGTCTCTCATCTCCTTTCTTTGTATGCTTTAACATAATATCAATTACCTAGTTATATTCAAATTACTTGAAATATTGTAAATTAATAAACAAACTCTAAAATTAGCTAATTATTCACTAAATCACTATTCACCCCCTCTAGTGAAGCCTAAAGATGCTTACAATTGGTATCAGAGTGACGCCTAAAGATGCTTACAATTGGAAAAAGATTTAACCATCTTCTAGATATGACTTCTAGTTCATTTAACAAAAATGTTGTAGAGGGCCAAAGTATTAATAGGCCACCATTTTTTGATGGAAATAATTATAATTATTGGAAGTATAGGATGAACATCTATCTTAAATCCATTGATCTTGAGTTATGGGACATTGTTGTAAATGGATACACACTTAGTAAAAAGAACTACAAGGAATGGAACAAAGAGGAGAAAAATCTAGCAACACTTAATGCTAAAGGTCTAAATACTTTATTTTGTGCAATTAGTTAAGAACAATTTAATAGAATTTCAAATTGTAATACATCTCATGAGGTTTGGCATTTTTTAGAAATCACCCATGAAGGAACAAATCAAGTAAAAGAAACAAAAATAAATATACTTGTACATAAATATGAAATGTTTAAAATGCAACCAAATGAATCTATTAGTGATATGTTTACTAGATTTAGTGAGATAACTAACAATTTACAATCCCTTGGAAAATGTTATTCTCAAAGTGAATTAGTTAGAAACATTTTAAGATCTCTAACTTTAGATTGGGAAAAGAAAATCACAGCTATAGAAGAAGTTAAGGACTTATCCTCATATTCCCTTAAAGATCTTATAGGAAGCCTTACTTTATATAAATTTCAATTGAAAGAAAAAGAATTAGAAAATATTCCAGAAAAGAAAAGAATTGCACTTAACGCCTCCATCGAATTGGATGATTCAGATGAGGAAGATCTTACTCTTATAAATCATAAGTTCAAGAATTTTTTAAAGAAAGATGAAGTTCGAAAGAAGAACAAAAATAATAAAAGAAAAATTAAGAAAAAGAAAGCTCTTCAAGTTACTTGGGATGATAGTAACTCTTCTACTGATGAAGACACATCTTCATGTGGTGAAGTAGCTCACTCATGTTTTATGGCTACTGTGACCATGCCGGTGGAACCCTTGGCGCGGTTCTCCACCTACTTTGGTGTGCGGAAACACACGAGGAGATCCGATACGGTCACCGCGAAAATGGTGAATCCAGAAGAAGAAGAGAAGACTCGGAAACACCAAGGGAAGACAAAAGGATAAGGGAAGGAGTCGCCACCTAGTCTTTTAATGGAAAGACGAGGAAAACCAAAAAAACACCAGAAAAGGCAGAAAGCAAACAAGATGCAAAGATGCATGTGTGATCCGTGCATAATGTATAATGCTGGAATGAATGCGGGCCATATAAAGGGAAAGGATTCTGGTTACGCATGGGGAAGGGGTTAGGCACCCCCATGGGCCCGAGAAAACTCGGTCTTTCTAGGTTTCCTACTGTCAATGGTCTAATGAATGTATGCTTGCTTATTCTATATGCTCATACATAAAGATGACTGAAAACATGCCAAATCAAAGTAAAGAAGTGAAATCAATGGAAAAAGTTAATCCGAAGGTCAAATATAGGCATTGTTAATGCCACTTTACTGTACGCTCTTGGGCGATGAGGAAAATCGTGAAATTCTCGAAAAGTGTCTCGCAAAACAGCGGAAATTGGGATAAATCCGAGAAAATCAATAAGGGGAAAAATAATCCTTGTTTTGGGACCATGTCAGCTTTGCAAGCCTTTTACTGTACGCCCACAGGCGATGGAAAACCAAAACAAGTGAAAACCACGGAAAATCCGGAAAAGGGGAGAAAACCAGGCCAGAATCAAGCTGGAAAAGCGTGCGCAAAATCAGGAAGAAAAGACGAGAAAATCCATGCAAAAAGATGTGAAAAGTATGTAAAATGCAAGTGTGAATGCAAATGTGAGAAGTACAGGGGGTTTTGTGCAAAAAATCGAAATTCCAAGGAAAACTGAAGTTCAGAAGCCCAAATCATCAAAAATACATAGGAAAACACATTCTATGCAAGTATGAAGAATTCTGGAGTCAAATGTGTCTCCCTAGGCAAAATGAAGTTCTCTAGGGGTCAGAATGTAATTTACCCACTAATGCATGCATGTAAATCAATTCTGCATAAAATCTGGGTAAAAATGCGAGAAAAATGTCTCATAAATGATCCAAGAAGTTTCAGGGGCAAAATGGTCATTTTACCCTTGAAAATAGGCAATCAGAGTAAAATCAATGAAGTATAGGGGCAGAACTACAAATCACCCAGCAAACAAAGCATCCAGAAGAATTTTAGTAAAAACAGATAGTTAATGTGCAATTAAACCAAGAAAACAAGCTTCTGGAATGTTTTAAAACAAATTCAGGGAGTTTTATGCAATTTTCACAGTAAAATAAGCCTTTTGGAAGATTTTCTATAAAACACAAGGGCCTAAATGCAATTTGTCTAATAAAAACATGCTTTTGGAAAAGTTTCAGAGAAATATAAGGACTAAAATGCAATTTAACCAACAAAAACAACTATCTAGAGAGTTTTTGAAATATGTAAGGGCTTAAATGCAAATAAACCAACAAAATTGAGTAATCTGAAACATGTATGAAAGTATAATGGCTTATATGCAATTTTTACTATAAAACTGAACTGTCAGAAACATTTTGAAGAAGATCAAGGACTCAATTGCAATTTTCACTACAAAAATGAACTGTCAGAAAGTTTGTATGAAAATCTTGGGTTTTTTATGCAATTTGTCTGAAGCAAAACACATTTTATAAACTCTGGAGGGCTTTTATTAAAGTTTTAAACTCAGAAAACATTACTTTAAATGTTTAGGGTAAAACATGTAATATTTTCAGTTAAAACTTTATTCGAAACATTTTAGAAAAATGATGGAAGGACCTAGATGTAATAAAAGAACCAAAAAGTAATTCTAGAAAGACCTATTTGTAAGAAAAGCATAAACTCCGGATTTTATTCAAATAAAATGTTTTAAATTGTTTTTAGATCGAAGGGGGGCAAACAAGGCCTTGCCGTGGTCTGATCTTAGATCAGACTTCACGGGAGGCAACAAGAAGACAAGAGAGAAGGATCCAAGAAAAAAAGGAATATTAGTAAGTGATGATTATGAATAGGGAAATTAAAGTGTTAGGTTAGAAAACAAAGAAGAGGGAAAAGAGAAAAAAAGTATTTATGGTGGGCCTTCATGGACTCTAGGCTCAATTTGGACTTATGCGGGCCTTGTGGGCATTCATGGGCCCAAATTGGTCTAGGTGGGCCCAAATGGACCAAATATGCCCAAACAAAGACACTCCTTGTGAAACCACAAACAAGGGTCACCCACCGGTAATCAGCCACTTGCCAGAAAATATACTAGAGGTTCACGCCAGAGATCCTGTCGCCACAGCCGAAGCCAAACGGAGGAACAAACACAAAAGACTAAGAATTGATAAGCTGACGACCAATCAGCTTTTAAGAGACATGACTGGTTGTCGCACTTGTCGAAAAAAAAAAGCGCCAGACAAGACTCACGGTGCTTGTCTACCGGGAAATGACTGATCACGGAAGTCATCCGGGTAGTTCGAGCTACCAGCCCACAAAGAGGTAAATCAAAGGTGAAAAAAGGGGACACCCGGATTCATCCTAATAAAATAAATCGTGGATGGGAAATTTCAAAAGTAAAAAGACATCAGGATCCGTTCCATCAGAACGTACCGTGGATAGGAAAATTACACCAGGATTCGCTCTATCGGACAAACTGTGGATGGGGAAATTCAAACATCGAAAGACACCAGAATTCGTTCCATCGGAACGAACCGTGGATGAGAAAATTCAAACATCAAAAGACACCAGGATTCGTTCCATGGGAACGAACCGTGGATGGGCAAATCACACCAGGATTCGTTCCACCGGAACAAACTGTGGATAGGAAAATCAATGTAAATGAACACCAGGATTCGTTCCATCGAAACAAACCGTGGATGGGAAAATCTCAAATATCGAAAGACACTAAGATTCGTTCCATCAGAACAAACCGTAGATGGGAAAATCACACCAAGACTCGCTCCATCGGAACGAACTGTGGATAGTAAAATCAATGTAAATGAACACCAAGATTCGTTCCATCGGAACGAACCGTTGATGGGAAAATTACATCAGGATTCGTTCCATCGGAACGAACCGTGGATGGAAAAGTCACACCAGGATTCGCTCCATCGGAACGAACCGTGGATAGAAAAATTCAATGTAAATGAACACCAGGATTCGTTCCAACGGAACAAACTGTGGATGGAAAAATCACACCAGGATTCGCTCCATCGGAACGAACCGTGGATAGGAAAATCAATGTAAATGAACACCGGGATTCGTTCCAACGGAACGAACCGTGGATGGGAAAATCACACTAGGATTCGCTCCTTTGGAACGAACCGTGGCTAGGAAAATTCAATGTAAATGAACATTAGGATTCGTTCCAACGGAACAAACCGTGGATAGGAAAATCATACCAGGATTCGTTCCATCGAAACAAACCATGGATAGGAAAGTTCAAATGTAAAAGAACAGCAGAATCCGTCCCATTGGAACGAACCGTGGATGGGAAAATTAAAATATCAAAAGACATCAGGATTCATTCCATCGGAACGAACCTTGGATGGAAAAATCACACATGTAAAGGAACACTAGGATCCGTCCCATTGGAACGAACCGTGGATAGGAAAATCAATGTAAAGGAACATGCCACCTTTTCTGACATATAAGTTGTGAAGACTTCCTTCGTCCAGATTGGGGCAATAAAATGAGATACTCGGCTATTATCTGGGTGGTCCCCAATGCCAAGCCGACAGGCAAAAGAAAGCAGAGTCTGGCACTAGTCTTGCACATGTTGTCAGGGTGGCGATCTTCGTTCCGCATCAACCATGATCAATTAATCAAGCTCATCTCTGGTTCACTTGGAGCCCGAGGTTTTGGCAAAGAGCATCTAGCTCGGGGCGAAGCTGTTGATTGGCCAGGTCTCTTCGACTTCGGCTTCATAGTCTGTTGTGTAGCTCTTCCCTTCTCTGGTTGCGAGATCCTTTGACCGTATGGAGCCACTGAGCAAACGAGACAGCTCCCTAGTCAGGGTGTAGGAGCCCAGGGGGTATTCTTTGAATCGTGCTGGCATTCGTCCCTGAGCCAGAGAATCCTGCTGGTAACCGAACTGCTGCATTACATGGATTGGGTGGTACTCCACTCCACCAGTCAACCCCGGCAGGACGATAAGCCGCATGTCAGTTGTATTGAAAAATGCTTCAAAGTTGCAAGAAGTTGATGGAATAATGCGCCAGATGATCTTCTGCTCTGTCAGGCTTTGCAAATGCTCGTACTCTTTCTGGACTAAGGTGAGCATGCACGCGTGGCCACTTTGGCAGTAGGACTCAAAGGCGGCTCGCTGTGGGCGCAAGACTGCTACACCCAGATGTGCAGCCATCCATACTTGCACGAAGGCTCCACAGCCATAGAAATGCCGGCAGTGCCGCAATGAACGGTCTAGTGCCCGATAGTTTCCGCTAGGATGACTGGAGCCAGATCTATATGTTGGGTGACAACTGCCAAGGCTATCTCAGCAACTTCAATGTTCACCAACATCTGACCAGGGCTGAAGATCAACCCTCCCAGGAAGCGGACAACAAAGCCTTTCAACCACAACTCGTCGCCTAGGGAGGCACGCATTTTGGTCACTTTGTCAAAGTAAGCTAACTTGAGCATTGGAGAGAGTCCGTTCGAACAAATGAGCTAGCGACCACATTCACTGGTCAGTAGGCCTGTGAGCTTACTCAACACTGAAGAGTAACCGTCTCGCCGCATAAACACTGTGGGTCCTAGGAATTTCTGTAGGCAACAAATTCTGTGTACCTCCTCTAGTGTTGGGGTCAGTTTAATTTTTCCAAAGCGGAAAACGTGATGATCCGGCTTCCAGAATCGAGCGACTGCACACAGAAAGTATCGGGAGACCTCCACCTTCGCGATGCCTAGAAGCTTTGTAGAGATTCCCCAAATCCACAGCCTGTCGTGGTCACTTTCAGTGAACTGTTTGATCCAAGCTTGGAGAACATTCGAGCACTGTGTGGGCACAACCATTGTGGGGTACCCATGATCTGCAAGGCACCTCGGCTTTCCTGGCTCGAGACTCTTCTGAGGGGGTAGACGATCTCCCAGAACTGAAGACTGTAGCTAAAGGAGTTGAAAAGACCAAATCTTGTGCACAACCCGGAGGGAAGGTCCCAATTACCAATTGGCTCTAACCAAGCAGTGAGATAAGGATAGCAGACTTGGGGAACTAGGATCGTTTGACTGCGCCCTCTGGCCGAATACTGGGGAGCTTCGACCTATAGAGCAGCTGACATGCCCCTGGTCGAGCATTGACCCAGAGTGTGCGACCATAGGACAGCTGACATGCCCCTGGTCGAGATGGATCAAAGCATCTAACCATAGGACAGCTGACATGCCCCTGGCTGGCACGGAGCAAAGTGAGAGGGCTGGAGATGCGCAGTCCACCTCTGAGGTGGTTGTCTTCTATGGCGACGGCGATCCTGGCGTTATCCTCCGACGATCAGCGTGGAGAATGCTGGGAGAGTCGGAACGGCGATTCAAGGGCCTGTGGAGCTCGAGGGAGGCCAGGGAAGGAGGACAGGAGGCTCGGGGGTCCAGGACACTTCCTGGATTGCCCCCTCCACTTCTGTCGCCGGAGAACGGCGACGACAGGGCACGGTGGAGCTCCGGAGTCCAAGGGATCACTCTGGATCCCTTGGAACTGCTCTAGAAAGAGAGAGGAAGGCAGGAAGACCACAATTCTGAATGAAAAAAAGAGGAAGTTAGTGGGTATACCTGAACGGAGGTGGCTCGCTGTAACACCCCAGTGCTACACAACAGTACAAGAACTACCCAAAAGAAATGAAACACAACTAAGTAGCAATATTAAATAAATAAAGCTAACTACCTAGACCTGTGTGCGAAAAATGTGGCTCGAAAGATGCACTAGAGTAGACTGCTCCTACACCTTAGCACCTGAAAACAAGGGGACAAGAAAACATGCGTGAGTGACAAGAATGCCACACAGTACGCGCCACAAAAACAGCGCTAAAGCCAAAGAAAACCATTGCTAAACAACAAACCATTTCCAAAACCACATGTTTAATCAGAAAACATGGAAAACAATGGTATTTCAAACTTTCTTTTCTTTTCTTT
>JAMKQA010047714.1:0-11087 GCA_024699735.1 Posidonia australis | reverse complement strand
CATTCCAAAACCACTTTTTCTTACAAAACATTCCTTTACATTTCTTTCAAAAACCTTTTGGAATTCATTTTTTCCAAAACATTCCCCTTTTCAATATTTGGGATTTCTTCCCAAAACACACTTTCAAATTCACATTTCTGACCAGATCCAGCCTAAAACACAACGCCCCATTGGACTCAAAATCAAATCATAAACATTGGCTGGCAACTGGTTAAAACATCATCATTTCTTTTCAGGATTTTAGGACCATTTCATCAGTCCAATCTTGACCAAATCACATTTCACTTTAATTATTCATTTCCACTTTTCTTAATTGCTGTTACCTTAATCAGGGGTAATCAGGGACACAAGTAGTAGGCGAGGACATCCTTCCCCTATCTTCATGCACTACCGCGATGAAATTCCCCGTGCGGGATGTCACCGCCCCGGCCAACCAGCCTCAATTTCATTTTCATAAGTGCACGAGGATACGTCTCTGTCTGATGCCCCAATCGGTGACCCGAACAACTAGGTCCAATGACCCAGGCTCAGCCTACACTGTCGGTGACCCAAACAACTAGGCTCAAAAGCCCAGGCTCAGCCTACACCGCTACGAGCTCGGTGACTCGAATAACTAGGTACAACGACCTAGGCTCAGCCTACACCGTCAGTGACCCGAACAACTAGGTATGAAAACCCAGGCTTAGCGTACACTGCTATGAGCTCGGCAACCACATTATCAGTGTTCCATTTCAAAACCATTTTCCATTCCATTCCATTCTTCTCGTTGTAAGACTTTATTTCCTTGCAACACTTAACCCTCCACTGGGGTCCCAACTCAAGTCATGAAAACCATGCTTAAAGTCATAAATTGGGTCTCATGCCCAAAATCACATAAAACCATCTCTTTCATTCATTAATAGGGTATAAAACCCAAAACCACACCCAAATCCATTTGTTTGGGGTTCCACATGCCTCCATGTCATTACAGAGGGAAACATCATTCATATAAACCCACCATACCATTAAAACCATTTAACATTCATTAAAATTCACATTTTTACATCTCAAGTTCAGGGCAAAAAACGGCATACCGAATTTTCAATTCGGTATTCCGAAATTCCTTGTTTCGGTATACCGAACATTTTCGATATGCCGAAACCCCCTATTTCGGTCGATCGGGTGTTTTCGGTCTGTCGAAATCAGGCATCTAGCTTAATCTGTCAGGATTACGGCATACCGAATAAATTCGGCATACTGAATTCCTCACAGGCAGCGGCGGAATTCGCCCAAAGTAAGAATCCCGATCGGATCCCCCAAACATACACCAATAATTTCCATAAAATCTTGGAGTGTAGACCCTTATGTCTACTTCAAAACCCCTCAAACCATTTATGATTCCATCAACCAAACAAGGAGATATAAATTCGTAAGGGAAACATGCTCAGAGTTAAACCTTAAAACATTTAGGGCATATTTACCCAAAACTCACGAAATTCACACAATCTAGTATGATCCCTACACATTCACATCATTTATCTCATTTCCATCATCCCAACTATTTTTCTACGATTTCTCATGCACTTTCCATCATTATTCTTCAAGGAACAATAACGGGAGAAGGGGGAGGGATCGCGTACCTCTCCAGTGGCCTGCGCAACTCTGACGAGTTCACCACACCCCGGCGTCGCCTCGGCGAAGCTCTAGTGAACCTCGACCCCCGGTGGAAGCACACACACACGCAGATCCTCCTCCTCCCAACTCACGCGACCCCGCTCCCTCTCCTCTACCTTTCCTTCCCCGCCACACTCCTCCCCTGCCCATGTCTGCATCCCTCTCTTTATTTCCACCATTGATCGCTTGGCGCCGGCCACCCATCCCGTTGGAAGAGACGGGGAGGCACGTACCTCCGTCGCTGGTGACACGGGTGGAAGAAGAGGAAGAAGAAGACGAAGAATGGGTGGAAAAGCATGGCTCATGAGAGAGAAAAAGGAAGGAGAAAAAGAAGAAAAGACAGGCACGCAAATCGAGGCAACTGTGTATCCTCAAATTGGACTCCACATTGGTCCCAAATTACAAACAGGTGCACAGAAAACCAACCACAAGCTCACACAATCAAGAAACAACAGATTATCCATTAATAAGCCATTTAAGTAATATTACAATTAATTACATTGTTTACAAATAAAAATGGATAATCAAGCCCAGATGTCACACCAGATGAGCACTTTCAGTCTTTTCTTGCTTTAGTTTTTCTTCCTCTTACACATAATGAGAAATGAGCTCATTAAGAGTCCATTTCTCTTTCTAGTGGTTATAACTAATCTTGAATTAGTTGAATTACTAAGGAAGAGAGATCAAAACTAAATGCATGAGCAAGTCTTCCGATAACTCTAACTTAAGTGTCTCTAGCTTTGCAACAATGTTAGACATCTCAAAAATATACTCTCATATGTTTCTCTTTGCCTTGTACCTCATGTAAATCAGATTTGCCAATAACATACTAGTTTCTACCTTTTCATTCTTAACAAATCGTTTCTCAAGGTCAGTGAGAAACTCTCTTACAGTAGTCTTTTCAGACATAGTATCCCAAAAAGTTTCTAGAATGGCGCTCCTAATGATCATCAAACGTCTATTGAAACACTCTCACTTTTCATAAATTTTCTTGTCCTTAGTTGAGATGTTGAACTCTAAAGTAGGTTGCATCCTAAAGGTTAAATCGAGATCCATACACCCATGTACTATAATGACATTCTCTTTCCAATATTTGAAATTGACACCATTAAACATTAGAATTGAGTTGATGTTAGCATTAATTGAGGCAATTGCAATTACTGAATAAATTCAGACATTATTTTAAAACCATAAGAAAAGTTAATCTAATGTGAATCATATTAATCTTTAAGAATAAAGAAATAAACAAATAAATTCAAATGATGGTAAGACTCATCTCAAGATACCTAATGCAACATCAACATTTAGCATTTAGACAGAAATGTCAACTTACAAGTGGTACTCTTCATTTTTGTAATCAAATTCTAACAATTAATCCTGTCAAGCAACAAGTCTTCCTTTAGGTGACTAGTTACCCACATGGTACAACCACACAATTGTCATGAATTTATTACCACAAGTGTACTTGATATTTAGTCAAATAGTAATCTTCCTTTGAGTCAATTACTATTTACATGAATCTCAAATACACTAACATCTTTCTATCTCAAATAGACCAATCTAGGCAAGAAAACCTATTTTGGTAGGATGTTGCTTTGATCAATCTACTTTTAATAGAAGACAATTAATTGTTGATCACCAATAATGAATTTATTTGATCTTAAAGTTCATGGTCTAGCTATTAATCCTCAAGACATAGTAATTGAAGTTAAATTAACTTAAAGTAAAAGTTAACTCTAGCATAAGCAATAATTTAACCATGCAAAGACATTTTGTATAAAATGCCAAAGTTCAAGGACTTACCAATAAAATTTTAGAAAACTCAAAACTAAATAAAAATTATAAAATTCTATGGATTTTCCAGTAAATCATATACATAAGATGATTATCACAAAATAATTAATTAGATAATTAAATAGATTCAACCTGAATTCAAATACCTGAAAAATCAAAAACCCTAATTGACTGCAAAAACACGTAGCAAGATATGAGACAGCGACACTAGAGCCTCTGACAGCACTAGAGCCTCTCAAGCATCGAAATGGTCCGATCCGATGGCAGTCTAAAAACAGGATCAAGTATATGATCAATGATTTTCAACATGATTTGCATCAAAACACAATAATCCATGATGAAATAACATAATTCAGCTCTGATACCACTTGTTAAATAACAGATCTCGAAATATTTACAGAAAAAACATTATATTTAAAATATTTCAAGATCTAATTATACGTTTTAAAATCTATTCATGTCATAATCATCATGAATAAGTGTAAATGTAGAAGTATACCTAAATTCATAAAGAAATCGTAAAATCTCTCTTCCTCTAGTGTAGATCCAATCTTCTAAACCACCAAACTCCTTTTATTCTTCTTTCTCAAGATGAACGTGAGAAAAAAAAACCAAACTTAAGATTTGGAAACTATGATCCTAGTATATAGAAAGATATAATATTACACATTTTCAATTTGACCCATCAACAAATAAGAAAGTACTTTTATAATCTCTACACATAAATCATCTACATCACTTACAATTGACTCAATCGAAAATTCCAAATAGATTACTATTATAAATTTAGTCAAAAAATAACCTATAATACTTTAATTAATTTTATATTAACTCATACATATTATTAGATTTAATCCAACAATTTTGTCTCATGCTCCTAGAGATCAGACTCTATGTAGTTTTATTTAGTGATGACACCTAAAGTCAAGTATAGACTCTATTTTAATATAATTAATACTGTCCAAAAAAAACGCTCAAAAGCAATGTAGGGAGAATGATGAGGAAACAAACAGCTAAATAGCCAGCCTAAACTTAGTTTCATTGATTTCAACAATGGATGTCAGAGTGCAAAAAGGTTAAGTTAGATGAAATTTTCTCAAATCCAACCTTTAAAATATACTTCTAACGTGAATTCAAACAACAATATGCACAAATTGAAACACAACCCAACACATTTCAATCACGAGTTAGATTGCATTAAAATTGATCAAATCAAAACACTTTTGAATTAATTATGGATAAACCAAATCTAATATAAATCATGACATCTCGTTGTCTATTATAAACTCTAATAACATACAAATTATAAATAAATAAACACATTTAATTTTACACATATTTTAAAACAAATAAAAAACACAACTAGACAGCCAGCCTAACATATATACAATAAACTAAACTTCATACACCAAACCCACGAACTAGATCCACAACCCATACCATTGGATTAAACTAGGTTGTATTGACTTTAAACTCAATCCAAAATAACTTCAAGTTTAAAATTTCAACTCAACTTTAATCTTATCTACACATCCTTCAACTCAAATTCTAATATTAAGACTAGATTGAACAAGTCATGGGTCAACCTAACCCAATTTACACCCCTACTAGATCCCAGTATAGTAGTATTCAAAAGAAGAGGTAAATTAAAATAAAGTATTCGTTTAGGAACAAGAATTGTCGATATTCTTTTAAATCCCAACAGAGGCACTACAAACTCACACGTAAATGATAACCAACTAAAACAACGGAGGCTTGAGATTAGCACAGGTATCTGAAAACAAGTTTCCCCATTTATTTCCCACCAAGTGTAGGGAATTGTCCAGGATCCTCGATTTTGATATCTGCCCGAGAATAACTGCTACCACGTCCACTATCACCACCGTAAGGTCCACGATCACTTCGTCCCCGGCCTCTACCCCTGCCCCCATGGGTGAAGTGCCTTTCACCATCTGCTGGCTTCAGAAATTCGTTGATGCTGACAGCCTAAAGAATATACACCACTCATACTCGGTTATAAAGTTAAAGTCTTTAAGATTACCAACAACCATTCATAGAGTTCACATATCATGTAATGGCATACCTTCTTGGTCCTTTCATCACGTTCATTATCTTTTAGTTTTCTTGAATCTTTATCGGATCCCTATCAGAAGAATTGTTAAATCATATTTCAACATTATCTTATTTTCAAAACACTAGTGCAACAACAAAGCCACTTATACCTACCAACTTTATAAAGAACTCATCATTTCCCTTCTTAACTGAAAGCTGTTGCATGGACTTCAACTCATTGTCAATGTCAACCTTTCTCTCCTTTGTCTTCATTGCAAGCAGTGCTTTCCGCTTCTCCTCCGTGATTTTCACATACTCTTCCAGTGTCATCTCCTACAAAGAAATCAATAAAATAAAACAACAGGATATCTGCACTCTACCATCTGGATTAACAAATGCAAACCAACAACAGAACTGAGTATTTCAGGCTACCATAGCCAATAGTTAATTGACATGCTAGATGTAGACTTAGGATTACATGACATGTTTGTTGAATAGATAGAGTGACAAACTTGACATCGTTAAAAATTAAAACAAAAAGTAATTGGATTGTAAAGCTCATAAAAACTGAACAACAATTTTGATGTAGAAGATGAATCTTTCAGAAATATTTCCAGCTCTTGATATAGAAATGACCAAAAAGAAAGGAAAATCTTAAAGAAACCCTAAACTATAAAGAGTCAGCTACTTCCAAACAAGGGTTGAACAGAGAGGGCAATAGGCATAATACAATGTCAAAGAATGAACATACAAAATTTTTGAAGAAAATCAACTAATTAAGAAGAGCTTTCGTGTTTACAACTCTACTCTTCTTATTTAGCATCAATGGAAGCACTCTATAGGTATCTATCACTACCAAAAAGAAGATTGGATTTGCTTCAAAAGATCATGCAAGAGCTATCTATTATGGTGACACCAGATCGAGTTTTTGTCAATAATCCACCAACCTCCAAAAATATCGAAAGTCACCCTAAAACAAAATTTCTAACATTAAGATGCTTAACCATAGATAACTTCAGCATTTTTTTGTTAGAATTTTTCACTGCTTCAGTTGACTTTATAACTGTACTTCAATGGTTAGCCAAATAATCTATGACAGGTACATCAACTACATACCATCCTAGTGGCTTAGTAATTTTATCCATCCTCCTATTATACCATAAATAATATTTCTTAGAACACCAGCAGTATTATTACATAAGTCAAGAGAGTTGGAACAATATAAAGCAGTCATGATCATATTTATCATGAAACCATGGTGATGAGCAAAGGCACCTTGGGTGCCTGGGCACCTAGGTGATAATAAAAAAATACAATTTTTACATGTTTTTCATATATATATATATATATATATATATATATATTCAGAATTTATAATGCACTAATTAATTAATATATCAATTTCTAAAATTAATAATGACAATCTAACTATAAATAAAATCTTAATTGTCCTCCAAATCAATATCAATCTTAACAATAAAACTAAGTCAATAACAAACAACAATAACCAAATCAAAAACAATCTTAACAATAACAATAAGTCAAAGAGTCAATAATAAATAATAATAACTAAGAAGAACTAAATAGTGTCATCAAGAGTCAATATTTGGCACGATTAGGCTAATTTAAACTAAACCTCCAATGGCACCTTGGTGCCATGGCACCACCAAGGCAGGTGTCGTGGTAACTATGGTCATGATTCTACCTTCTTAGAATGCCTTTAATTTATGAAATTCCACTAAATCATGGATAATATCAAGTACCCTGTTTTATAAGAACTTAAAAATCAAATGCCTTTGGGCTTTGATAACATATCAATGCAGTGAATATTGGGTGAAGCAATCTAAAATAATATTTACATTCATCTTTGCGAAGATTGTTGCCAAGGTAACGTAGTCTAAAATGATATTTACAATTCATCTTTGTCAAAGATATACGGCTTCTCCAGCAAGGCTCAATTGTACACAGAAGTTCAACAAAAAAATGACGTAAATGGTTCCTAGGGAAAACCAATTGTTCCAAATTAATTCTTACTGCTACTCAGCAGGATCCTAAAACCAAGTCATCAATTGGTACAGAATATACAACTTCAAAGTACTTTAAAATATTGAAACACATGATTGGTGTGAGTATCATGTGCCACCTTTAAAATTGCGTGAAACAACAGGATTTGAAAATAAATAAAGAAATAAAGAATGTTGTTTGTTATTGTGATCGATTAATAAAAAAGAGTAAACGGTTATGACACATTCATTATAAAAACCTTTAAAGGAGCGAGGAGATTTCATGTGGACAGAGATCAATTAGTAGCTCAGTCTACAACAAGCGAACAAAGAGCATTTGCACTAAAAGGTGGACAAAGCTATAATTATAAGTTAATATATGTAGCTACTACAGTAATGAAGCATAACTTACAATCAAGACTTGCAAGAACCACATTTAAAATACAAAAAAAAACTGAAATATAAAACAAAACATGTAAAAAAGGGAATAATATGGACATCATAGCGAGCTTTGAGACTATGGAAAAGAGCTCAAGCTTTCTGTGATGTCCAGTTAATTTAAGATCCTACACTGGCGAAAGTGTGACCCTATAGATAAGGACATACCTCAAAATGAAGCTGAAAGCTTTTTAAGTTTCAACTTCCAGAGAATCTAGATTCAAACTTAAAGAAAGGGTGATACTAGGAGTCTAGGACGCAAATAGGAGCATTTAAGACAGGTTACACAAAACAGAAAGCTAAAAAAACGTGAAACCAAAAACATGACAGCAAGAAAATGAATAGAAAAGCTGCACCATACATAGTAACATATAAATAATTAGCAAGCATATGTTGGGCAACTGCAAATTACAGACTTTAACCAACATAGATCAAATAATAAGTACATCATAAGCATAGGAAATGTGGTAAATCTGCCAGTTTAGTTGCAGAGAAATACCTACATGAATTTCATTCAACCTAATAATCAATAAAACAGCAACTACATCAATATTTCACAATTACAATTCTCACCAAAGAAAGAGAAGTTCTCATTGTACCTTGTCCTCTTGTTCTTTCTCCTCACTGGCATTTTCAGCACCCTCCTTGGTGTTAGAGGCAGGGACATCCTGCTCAGGTTGCTTCTCAGCACTGACAGCCTTGTCTTCCGTGTTCACGAGTTCTTCGGTCTCCCTATCGAAGAGGAAACCCGAAAATCAGAAGGATTCCAAAGTAGATACAAAGAATCACGAGTGCGCAGCCAGACCAAACAAATAGCAAATAACAGACGAAACTCAACTGGGCAATCACATAATCAGTACGGGTACCCCAGTTCCCTCTTCCAGAGCCCTCACGCTTAATCTCGTTCCCACGTCCTGTCCCACTGTGACGCTCAAACATCCTCCTGGGAGGACGTTCCGAATCCTCCCCCACGTCACCATTCGCATACCCACCACGCCGTCCACCACGGTAAGGCTGCCGAGGCCTTCCATACGAACCCCGCTCTCTCTCCGAACCCTTGCCAGCATCTACCTCTTCCCCTGCAGCACCACCAGAAACATACTCACCCGAGTACACATTAACATTCTCCTTCTCAGAATCCCTGCTCTGTCCATAACCTCCTCCACGCCCACCTCTTTTTGGGCCATGCCCACCACCGCCATAGCCACCACCACGTGCTGGTGCAGCATTGCTCCTCGCCTCCTTCACTGCAAAAACACAAAAGACACAAGCTGAAAGCCATCAAACTCAAGTTTCGTTGTCTTGTTAGGTTTTTAAGCAATTCTATCTGATTCGATCTAGATAATCTGAAAACTACAAAGTTCCACAAAGAAAGAGAAAAAAAAAGGAACCATCTTTAACCCAACTGACCAGATTGCGCCGGAGGCAGCGGCTTGGTCGGAAGCTTCGCAGGCGGTCTGGCAGCAGCAGCCGCTGCCAGCTTCTCGGTGGCGATTTTCTGCTGCTGAGAAGCGATCAGTAGGGAAGGGTCGTCGTTGTCATCGTCACCAAGCAGATCGAAAGGGTTCGAGGACGCCATGGCACGAATCGAAATCACCTGCTACTACAACAAAGCAAGTACCTCACAGAATCAGCTGCACATCGCCATAGAATCGGGGAAGAGGAAAAGGAGGAGTAGGGTTTTTGGTTGGCGGCGGAGAAAGTGGAAGGAGGAGGAGGAGGGGGAGCGGGGGTAGAAAGGTGGGAGCAGTGGCAGAAGAAGTGGAAGAAGCAGTGGAGGAATGTTATGAACCCTAGAGAAGGCAAGAGTCCATATAAGTGTGTCGCTTGGGCGTTGCTGAAATGACGGGCACAGAGCTGGTCAAGGAATTATTTACGGGTATTTGCCACGAGAAGTTTGGGGTTGGGAGTGGATAAGGTCGAGGGTGTTTTCGGGATGGTGAGGAGGCATGTGGTCCCAGGGTCGGAGCCGGATTGGGTTTTGAGGGGAGAATCCTGGCCGTTAATGGATTTGGGCTGGTGATCAAATTGTTGTGGGATAGATGTTTGTCGGGATTGAGGTTGAAGTAGAAATGGTTTAATTTCTTTCTTTTTTTTGTTAACAGTTAGATAGATATTATTTCTTAATGTCAGATAAGAAACATAGTCTGGAGTAATATTACAGATCTATAGGTTATTCAGCCACAAAATTCCATATTGTATCATCAGATTAATCACAAAAATGAGGCAGAAAAATAATACATCAAAAAATTCTCTATTTTTTTTTTCAAAACTATGGGCTGCCTTCATCATTCATGCATGGCATTCTGAGTTTCCTCTCCAGATGGGTCAAATGAGGAAGGGATAGAAGATGCAATAAGAGGCTCCACAAAATGTGAACCCATTGCATAAACAAAATGTAGCATGTCATCCTTCTCAAAACCTGATACAAGGTTTACCACCCAAAATTTCATCAGAGACAGAATATCATTGATCCTACAATTTCTTTCTTTCCAAATCAACCAGAGAATGATCTCGAGAAGCAAAGTCCACCTAAGGGTAGGTAATGCTTAAGATTAGGGGTAAATAAAAATCCAAGGTAAAGTTGTGAGTCCAAGAAGAACTCCCAATTCTCCCTTGCAAAAGAGCAATTGAGAAACAAATGCTTATTATTTTCAATGTTAACAGAACAAAAAGTACATAGTGGTGAACCAGTCCAAGCTCTTTTTAGTAAATTTTCTTTTGTTAAATTCCTATTTTTAATGACTAACCATGCAAATAGCTTGACCTTTAGGGGTGAGTGACTCCTCCAGATGCTTTTGAAAAAAACATTACGTAGACCCCCATCATTAATAAGATTATAAGCAACTTTCACAGTAAAGGTATTATTTTTTTAGGGAAGCTAATAGAAGTCATCCTCTCTTGTATCTAAAGTTAAAGATTGCAAAATACTAACAAAAACATCCAATTGAAATTGAAGCACATTGGAATTAATAGCATCACAGTGAGCTAAATTGAACAATCTGTTGAAATCTGTATTGAATAAATGCAAGGTTCTTCTAACAGAAGTCTTTTTAAATCTAGCAACACTATAGAGTTCAGGGAACAGTATACTAAGAGGAGTACCATTGTGCCATTTATGTCTCCAAAAAATAGTATTGGAACCAT
>JAMKQA010047713.1:0-10332 GCA_024699735.1 Posidonia australis | reverse complement strand
CGCGGCCGGGCCATGGGCCGTGCCGGGCCCACACATCCGTGATGCCGGCCCGGGCCCAGCCGGGCCGGCTGTTTCGTGGACCGGCCCGGTCCGATTTCCATGTCTACTTCCATACCAACTACACATGATAGTCTTATATTAAAAGATTTAATACAAGAATTATGACAAATGTATAGTTAAAGTCCAATATCGCGTCAAACTAACAATTGATAAAAACTAAACGCACTGCAATACCTTTGTTGACAATTCTTTTCATTTACAAGATTTTCTCTATTTGAATCATGTTCAAGTGAAAAATGTCAATATTAGTGATTGCAAACCACATAAAAATAAGGCCAAGTTTTTTTGCATATAACAGAAAAAATAATTAATATGCTTTAAGATAAACATAAAGTCAATTTCATTATTTCAAGTGGATATTCAGTTAATTAACTTCATATATTCATGGTCTTCAAAGTTTCAAATGACACATAATCCCATAAAAGTTGAGATAAACAAATTATCCCTATAGACCTAAAAATAAAGTCCCAAGTCCCTAATATTGCTATTAACCTAAGAACATTCATTAGCATTCATTAGCTAGCTTTAGTGCACACACGACCACCACTCCCAAGTAATCCATGCCATAAATAAAAGCATACAAAGTAGATATATTTGATTTTGATAAGCAAACAAAGATACACTTACTTCAACATGTAGTCATAGTGCACTTATTAAAATATCGATAAACATGTTTAAGAACCGTATATCGATGATGATGTCAGGAATCTGTCTACCTAGGTAACATGTGCACATCATTATGTCCCTATCAAAGTTAAACGCTAAAGTAATTTAATATGATGATTAATAACACATGGAATGTACAATATGGATAGTGATACTTGCATATGACTAATGTTTCATTGTCACAGTGGCTGGGAGAACTTTAAACTCGTCACTGGTCCCAGGTTCGAATCTTTGGACATGCATAAAAAAAAAAAATTACCGTTTACAAAAAAAATACTTACATATGACTTCACTAAGAACTTGCTAATAATTAGAATGAAGAACTTACCAATTAGAAATTTTAATGTATATTAAAGAGATAAAAAGAGTGGAGAACAACAACTTAAATCGACTCAAGTTCTTAATTTGTAATAGTAAATTAGTACTTTAACATAAACACTTCAAAGAGAAACAAGCTTTAGTTGCATTGTATTCCATTAGTATGACGTGAAAAAAGAGTATCTGAGATGCACGTCCAATGTAAATTTTGCATACTTAGAACCATCTATTTACCTTTGTTTATGTATAAAATTAGGGAATTCTCATTCTATGTAATGACTCTGACTTGCTTATTTAGAAGCAACAATATATCATATTGGGTGCATAAAAGAAAATGACATAAGAACCCCAAATTAGACCCCTTTTCAATCCCTCCAACGTGGCTACTTACTTCGAGGTCACATGAATTACACGAGGTGTCATAGTAGCATCATGTTACTCTTGCTCTCTCTCCCTCTCCTATTATTCTAATCTTACTATAGTGAAAGTATAAGACAATTAATGCATCTCTATTCTCTAACGCACTCTTTGTAATAAGAATTTGGAGAAAAATCAAACCCAAGTTGTCTTCATTATCTCTCCTTTTCCACACAAATCATATATTTTGTCGCTCTCTTTCAACAGAATTCTCTTCGAAATTCGACTACTTTTTTCAATTTCTTTATCTACTACTTCGTATTGAGAAGAATCTTTTTTGCAACTCTTGTCGTTTCATATTATAAGATTTAATTACTTAGAAGTTCTTTTTGTTTCATTTATTGCAAATAATTGGATCTATATTTTTGTTTGAAATGATCAAAATTAGTTGCATTTAATACAAACCCATTTAATGTTTGTTTAGTTTCTTATGGTTTGTAAGATTCTGTTTGATTAAGCTACTATTTTCTTATTGTGAGTCCCTTCTTGTTTTCTTATTGTCTCTTTGTTTCCTAGTATTTCACTTTAATTCTCATATTGCCTTCTTATTTTCTTACTGTCTCTTTGTTTCTTGTTATTTCGTTATAGTTGTCATGTTGCATTCTTATTTTCTTATTATTTCTTAGTATTTTGTTATATTTATCATGTTATTATGTTATCAATAGCTTTCGATGAATTTTTCTGTTCCCTATTGTCATTTGTCTGTCATTATTGTGTTATTATGGTGTTATCAGATTTTTTTTTACGATATTTTGTTCCCTAGTGTCGTTTGTCTATCAATGTAGTGTTATTTTAGTATCATTTGATTTCTTTGTGTTGTTATTCTTAGGAGAAATATGACTGATAAAGTGAAAAAAGTCATCAACTTAAAGGAAGATTATTGGGGTCGATATAATAATGAGCAAAATATAGATGGTAATGTTGGAATATAATGATTTTAACATTAATTACCGAATTCAAAATTTCTTTTAATACTTTTTAATATATCATTTACTTTATCATTATGTATGATTATGCTGTTACCTTTTGTGGTGGGAATTGTGTTAACCAACAAGTCTTCTCTCCTTTATATATTTCCTTATTGTGTTTTAGAAAATAAGGGAAAATATCTCTTTTGTTTCTTCTTCTTCCTTTTTTTTATCTCTAGCTACAATACTATAATATGATTTGAAGATCTCAAAAGTTTGCACCTTGGGATATCTCGACGTTGTATCCTTGGAGAGGAATCGGAAAATCCCTAAGGGCAAATTTTCTTTTCCAAGTTAAGGGGTCCATCTTGTTTCACCAAAAGCTAAGATATTTCTTGTTTCTTCTCTTTGTATTTAATTATTCATGATTTTGTTCATATCATTCTTTATTTGATCATATTATTGTTGATATTTGTCTAAAAATTCTAACAATTTTGAAGAAGAAAATAATCCTTGTGACACCTACATAGATTTAGGATTAAAATAAAATCACAATGAGTGATGTTTAAGAATAAAGAAATTTAGGCGAATAACATAATTTTATTTTATCTACAAAAGTTTCAAATATCATATTTACAAATGGATTTTTTGCTTCTCTATTGGAAGCTCAATATTTAGTTTTTATCCTCGTTTACAGATTTTATTCCAGTGATGCTAAAATTGTTTCAATTAGTTAGTGGGAAATTAAATTTTGTGTGTCATTGCTTGCATCTTTCATTTAATGTATTTTATTTTGATTTATGATTTAGAATCAATAATATATTTAATATTGGGTTTAATATTTAAAAATCAACCTGTATATATTTTATCCTTTATATTTATAACATCTGTGCCTGATTATCCAGAATTATTGCAAACCATGGAATGTTGTAACATTTGTGTAATATGGTTTATGATTGGTTAATCAGTGTGGTGGCCGAATGTGTATGTTTCTCTTTCTATGTGACTGTATTGTATTGATTTTCCTGGTTTGAGTGGCTTTCTAGCTCGTTGTCTCCCATGTGTGTGTGTGTGACCCGGGTTGAGCCTTGCCAAAGGGAGCACAATGCCCTCCCCTTTTCACGAGCCCCTTATCCCCGTAGCCTGCTCGCTCCATCCTTTCATGCCAGGCTTGATGAAGGCTACGACGATCGAAGGGCACATTGGAGGTGGCAGGTGCGGGAGCGGTGATAAGAAGGGAGGAGTGATGGCGACAAGGGTGCGTGAGCCGGAGGAAGAGGAGAGAAACCAAGAAGGGTAGAAGAGCCGGAGAGAGGGCCATGTGTGAGTGGTGTGTGCAGGAGTGCTAGAGCTTCGTCGGAGGATCGGGAGGTTTGAAGGCCGCCATGAGGGAGGAGAACTTGCCAAAGGCGTATGTTGGTCACCGAAATCCACATCAAAGTACACGTCCCGCCCTCTTTCCCCATTTCTTGTTTGGTGATTAAATGATGCATAAATCATGATAAATTAGGATAAAATCATGAAAAACGACAGAAATGGTATGGATTTGTTGAATTGCATGTGGACGGGTGGATCATGCTATTTTAAGTGATTTATGATGATGTTTGTGGGTTTTTATGCATGTGCTACAGTAATGTTAAATGAGCTCCTCGCCTTTGTGATTTTATTGGACGAGCTGTGTTTTGTGGTTTTTGTTGAAATTTGTCCCAAATGATAGTTAACTTAGAGCACTACGTTTGGTGGTTTTTGTATAGTTTGTGGGTCACCAGAGATGGGTTCACTAGTGGCTCCCATTTCAGCAAACGAGAGGGTTGGGGCAAATGGTGACGCTTAGATTTCATCTGGTTCAGCATACTGAAATGTTTCGGTATGTCGAATCAGGGAATTTCGACACTCTTAATCCTTTCGATATGCTGAAATAGGCCCCTGTGTTCATGGCAGATTTTAGGAGATTTCGGCATACCGGTGGGTTTCGGTATGCCGAATCAAGCTCTTGAAACATATGAATGAAGTTTTCATTAAGGATAAATGTGAATGGTTTTAAGTGATTTTTTGGCATGCTATGTTTTGAAAAAAAAACCCTATGGATGAGAATGATGATTTGTGAAATGTGTTTCCTGTAATAGAAGTGTTCTGAGAAATGATTTTTGAAGAAAACCTACATGCTTTGAAAAGAGATTTCAATGTTTATTCCAAATCCGTGTAGTGTTAGGACGACAACTGGTAGGGGCATGAGACCTCTACGAGACCAGTTGTTAGTCCAACACATGGTTGTTGAGGTTTGGGGAGGTTGAAAGAGACTAGATTACTCCACTTTGTGATGGTGTTGGCTGAGTCTGAGAATGTAAAACCTAGGTATCCAAACACTAATGGGACGTTAGGAAAGATGTATCCCCATGCTTTGTGATGAATAAATTAATGTTAAGGCTTGTTGGCCAGGGTAGTGTCCTCCCATATGGGGAATTTGACCACGGTATTGCAGTGAGATTGGGGTTGCTACCTCACTGACTGCTTGTGGCTTGGTTACCTCTAATTAAGGTGACATATTGAATTGTAATTGAGATATATGTGTGGTTTTGAGCTAGAATCAGACTGTGTTTTGGCTTGTAGTTTTAGTCAGATTCCAGCCAAGTTGAGACTAGTGGTTTGAACTAGTTGCCAGCCGATATGTGTTTGTATTTTGAGCCATGTGTGGCCTTGTAGTTTTGGTTGGATTTGGTTGGAAATATGTGGTTTCTTGAATGCTTGAAATGATTTAAAATGCAAGAGATTGAGTAGGAAAATGGTTTAGAAATGGGATGGATTTGGAAAAAGAGTTTCTTGATGATTTTTGGACTTGGATAGAGAATTCCAAGAAGTTGTGAATTGGTTTTCCTATTTTACCGAGGTTTTAAGTTATGATTTTGTAAGAATCGAGATTTTAAGTTTTCTTGCCATTTTGTCGTGATTTTTTGTAGTTGGGCGTGTACTAAGTAACTTGTTGTCACTCACGTATATTTTGTTTGGTTTTGGTTTTCAGGTGCATTATTTGGAGTGCAATTCACCACTAGTGCGCATGTTCTGGATCTAGGCCTGTAAATGGGGCGGGTAAAGCCTTACCCATACCCTTGCCTTCTAAATTCTTAAGGGTAACGAGGCGGGTATTGACCCGCATTTTCTTAGTTTCTACCCTTACCCGCCCGCCCCTTTACCTATGGTAGGATATAAAATGGATAGGGTAAACGGATAATTGGGTAAAATTATGTTTAAAAAAAATATTTATACAAACGTTTATTTGATTAATTTCAAATGATACATAAAAGACATAATAAAATGATATGAAAACAACCAATAAAATAGCATATCAAACATATAAGAGTTTGTTACTATATAAGAAGCTTGTATAAAAACAAATCTTTGTTATTCATATTACTGTTATTTCATTTCTCATATAAATTGGAGTCTTGAATTGTAACCTCAATTTGAATCAAACCAATCATTGCTGAATAAACCACAAGTCTACAACTTATTTTTTACCATTAACAACACAAACAAACATTTCAAAATTCAAATAAAAATTAACCGCCTCAAGTCCTCATCTCATTACAAATTCAAATAAAAAATAGGAAAAAAAATAAGCATTTCTCTGTAAAACACTGTTAGCATTCCTTTAATCCTCTGCAAGCATTCTTCAGAAGAGAATTCCCACTCTGCAATAACAAAAAAAAACAGTAATTATCATGTGGAAACCAAAATGGAAAACATACTCAAATAAATACTCGACATGCAAGAAAAATATAAGCATTCCTTGTAAGACAGTGCTAGCCTTCTGAATTTACAATAAAAAAGGCTACAAGCATTATTATTCTGGTACATGAAAAAAATTTCAACCATAATATCTATGTGATTATCTACTCTGGTAACATAATTTAAGACTTGAAAATTTAATGATACACCAGCAAAGTTTTGATTTTCTAAGTGTAGTTATGACTTCTGTTTAATAAAGGTAACATAGCTTCTGTTTAATGATTCACCTGTACTACAATCTAAGTGTCAAAGTTGTTGAGTTTCTTCTTCATTGGAATAAAAATTTTAATATGAATATGATGATTAAAGTAGAAAAATGAAAGAATTCTGAAAATTAAGACTAACACTAGGACAAATGTTGGGCAACCTGAAATAATCAATTGCGTTATTTCATAAAGAAGTGGAGTTCAACTTGTATTAGGCAGTGAGTGGCCTTCGAACATGTTTTCCCTTTAGATTATCTATGTGATTATATTAAAATTTGACAAGAAGTCTAGTCAACTCACTTACTGAAACTCACGAAGTACACAAGTTCCCAATGATTGACCAGCAAAATCCATTTCTTCTGCAAGACACAGGAAAGATTAATCACAAAACATTAAATCAGAGTAGCCATTTGAGTCAACAGAAGTGGACATCCACAGAAGTTGATCTGATCTGATCTCTATTATTAGTAAGACTAATATATTTCAACCATAACATTCAGCAAATACAATAGGAAATTGTGTTCTCTATCTAAAAAAAAGATAAGTTAATGTAGACATCCACAGAAGAAAGTTTTTAACCATGGAAACAAAATACAACAGAGAATACACTGAAAGAAAGTTTTTAACCACTAAAAAAAGGTAAGTTAATGTATTCAGCAAATACAATTCCATTATGACTTTATTTTCTAATTAAGCCACTGAAAGAAAGTTTTTAACAGGCAATTGAAAGCAAGTCCACATGGATGAACAACAGAGAATATCATTAACTGTAACTTAACTGCAACAGAGAAAAAAGATTTACCTAACACTCATCAATGAACATAATAAATTACCAACCTTTTCTATAGAATAGATATCATTGACAAGATTCTAATAAAAAAGTGCTTATATATGGATTCAAATTAAAAGAGCAGATTGTTAAACTATTTTTTCAAGTAACTGAAAATTAAAATAAGAAACAGTACATATATGGCAAATTAAAAATTCAGAATAGATATGATCATATATGGATAAAAATAAGAAACAAAAGTTAAAGTGGATTAACCATATGCTTACTAAAGTTGCTCCACTAAATCAATATCATTTATTTGAATATTAGCTCTATCATCAACATCATCTTTTGTTGTGCCAACGGTTGATTCACTAACATCACGTCCTACAAGTTAAATTAAACATAAATGGATTATATAATAAACAAAAACTAATTAGATTAAACTATCAAACAAACTAATCTAAAAAAAACTATTACTACGAAGTTCAGCTCTTAACTAATCTTGTCCACAAATTACTGCCTCAACTGTGCTTGGATGCATAGAAGATCTATATTGATCAAGAACTTTACCACCCGTACTAAATGTGGACTCTGAGGCAACAGTAGATGCAGGAATGGCTAAAATGTCCCGAGCCATAGAAGCTACAATAGGATACTTGGGACCTTGAAGTTTCCACCATGCCAATATATCAAACGTATCGATCGTGGGATGCAATTTCTCGGTCAAGTATGTTTCTAAATTATTCTTTGTTGGTTATTGAGCTGACTTACTTCGAAGATATACCTCAAGTTCATTCTCAATAGCAGCAAAACCAGGAACATATGACAAGTCTTCCATATAAGAATCTGTGCTAATGCCTTCTAAAGTATTTCTTGATGTACTCTCACCATATACAAGTGTAGTATCATTTTGCACCCCATTTCCTACCTTCAAAGAGTATTCATTATATATTCCTATCAAACAGTTCTTGACTGCTTTAATTCTCTTTTCACCTTCTCCTTCAGACTGACTACCATAAATCTTCTTCATGTAAAATTCAAGTGTGTCCATTTTGTGTCTTGGATCCAAAACAGAAGCTATGGATAAAACCATATTTGAAGCATCCCAATACTTTTCAAACTTCACTTTCATTTTGACACCCATGGCTGAAATAAATGGAACATGACTATCACATAGCTCATTTAGCAACACATATAAAGCACAAATGTGTCGAAAGAAGAAGTTTGTAGAAGGATATAATGTTGAAAAGAAAATATTCTAGATATTATAAAAAATTCTCAAGATATCACAAACAATTTTAGCATTTTTCTATTCCTCCTCATCAAATGCATGCTTATAAGAACTATCAACATGTGCTAAACGGGAAAATGCCAATTTAAACTCTATGGTAGTTTGAAGCATGAAAAAAGTAGAGTTCCATCTAGTAGGTACATCTAGCACAAGAGACTTCTTAGGAACTTTAACTTGAGAAGCCACTTCTTTGAAAGTTTGCAACCTCAATACGGAAGACTTCACATACTTGACACTATCACACACTTTTGTTATCATATATTTGATGATATCTATCCCTTCATGAACTATAGGATTTATAATGTGTGCACAACATCTAACATGAAATAATTTCCCATCTACCATAAGATGACCTTTTGTTAAAAGCACACCAACAAGTTCCCTTACTAAAGCATCATAAGTGAAGCAATTATCCAACACAATACACATAAGCTTTTCGTCAATGTTCCATTTATAAAGCTTATCTATGATTGCCTTAGAGAGTGCACTAGCAGTATGAGGAGCATCAATTGTAGCAAAATTCAAAATAGATTTTTGCAAATTCCATTCAGAATCAATGTAATGGGCAGTCAAAGAAAAATATCCTTTATTTTGATTTAACGTCCACATATCACTAGTGAGGCTAATACGGCATGTAAGACTGTCTAACAGATTATATAATTTTTCCTTTTTTTCTTCATAAATTTTAAGGCAATCCTTCCTGATAGTTGTGTATGAAACTACTCGAAAATGTGGTTGAAGATTTCGACAAAATTCTCTAAATGCAAAATGTTCCACCATAGAGAGTGAATACTCATGGAGCATTATCATACAAGCAAGATCTCTTCGACTTAATTCTTGATCAAACTTGAAATTCTTTACATCCATTTTAACATCTTTTCTTTCCCCAATACTCAGTAACATTTGCTGCAAATCTTTAGAACATTTAGCTGAATGTTGTGTTTTCAAGTGAGTCCTTAAATGACTTGTTCCATCTTTTGATCTATTAAGATAAACTTTTTTGCAATGATTGCATCTAGCTTTTGGAACCCCGTCAACTCTAATCTTTGTAAAATCATTCCAAACTGATGATGTAGTCTGTCTTTTTTTACCAATACTTTGTTCATTTTCTTGTGTTGATGGTGGATCACTATTTATGGCTTCCACATCTGTCATAATTCCTAAAAAATAGAAGAAGGAAAATTAAAACATAACTGGCATGATTCATATTAGTAAAATTCATAAACAAGTTGTATATCTTATAAATTATAAAAACATAAATAGGAAAAAATAGAACAATTATAAACCGTATGCAAAATTTCCCAATGAAATGAATATATCCTATAATTTGCAACCACATACACAAACAATAGATAACTATTTATGTTCATATTTGCACGGATTAATGCCATTTGATCTATTTCCATTACTTTAAAATTATGATATAAATACAAAATGCTCCATGACAAATATAGCATAAGCATGAGAAAAGTTCAAGTAAAGTTTACTGTTCAAGAAGATTTTATATCATGCATTTATAAATAATGAAAACGCCATCCATATATACATATATTTCTTCAATTTTATCATTTTTTTAATAAACATGAACTAAAACTGATTTGAGTTCTACAATTCAAAGGAGAAAATCAAGGAAGCACAAACAAAGTATATAAAAATAAGAAGTAAAATATTATGTAAGATTTAATCATTTATTCAAACATATAAATGATGGGATTTGTAGTTGTTAATAAACAATTATAATTAGCAATACTTAATTAGTTACAATTTTGTGAGATAATATCACAGGTACTGTAGAATTTTCCTAATGGTCATGATTTATGAAACATATATTTTTAAAGTCTAAATTATTGATGTAATTGCAAATGAACTTATAACTCAATTAGTTGCATTAATTGTATCAAGTATATG